>CANYBF010946432.1:0-14969 GCA_948192965.1 Dalechampia spathulata | reverse complement strand
TAAGGAGAATCTACAAGAGGTTAGTGATTTCTATCTCTTTTTGTGTTTTTATGCATTTTTTCATTAGATCCATATATAGATCTGCTAAAAATGGGTTGATTTAACTTTTTGGTGTATTTTTCTGCTTGCTTTCATCTTCTGCTCATATTTCTGCCCCGTCCATAATCATGTGTGATCGCGTATGATCATCGCAATATCATACGCGATCACATATGTACATGCGCGATCGTGTATGATAGTTCCAATACATACGCGATCGCGTATGCTTGTCCCGATCGCATATGTTCTGTAAAGTACTGCCTTTTATTTCTTTTGGTCTTCGAATGCTCTTTGTCATATTTTAAGCCTGTTTATGTGATTTTATTGTATTCTGTATTTCGTGCATAATCATGTGCGATCGCGTATGATCATCACAATATCATACGCGATCGCATATGTACATGCGCGATCGCGTATGTTGGTTCCAATACATACGCGATCGCGTATGTTTCTGTATGATTTATTTTTTTATGATTTCTGCATTTCTGACATTCTGTTGTAAGCCTGTTCATATCATTTGTATGTGAAAATCATGATTTATGTAATATGTATATAGGTATGAATGTTTAATGCATTTTCATGTGATATTTTAAGTTTATATGTTTGATTTGCTTGATAATTTCTTGATTAATGTTATTATTACATTTGCATTTGTTCCTTTTTACGCATTGTGGATGTGATTCGTAGGAAATTAGGTCGAAGAGAAGTGGATTGTTGCTTGAGCCCGAGGCCCAATCGTGATAACCCATCGGATCTCCAAGAGGATAATTGGGCCTTGGGCCCGAAAGGATGATTTATTAGGTTTTAATTATGTTGGTTGGGTTGTATTAAATACCCAAATATTTTAATGTATTTGCTTGCTTAATTATTTTGGTGGGTTGTATTAAATACCCAAATCATATTTATTTATCACTTTTATTTTCGGGTGGGTTGTATTTTAAATACCCACACTTTACTTCTGCTTTACTTTCTTATATTTATCGCTTTCTTTATGCTTTATAAATCTGTGACATGATTTCTTGTTTTTCTTATGCCATGCAAGAGTATGTTAATCAAACTTGAACCTAATTGCGTGTTTAGGCTTTCGTTTAAAATTGGATAATGAACATAATAATATGGAATATGAATAAATTCGAAATCCCAAACCCAAACTCTGAAGAAATTCAGGCCGCCTTCCAACATAGGAAGGCTCGGGTTTTATTTCCTAGTTTTCGAGTTGGTTCAATTGAATTGACAAAGCAAACTAGGTGGCGACTCCATTATACTCGACGCGATCTTTCTAGATTATGTGATATCAACACTGGAGAAACGTCATTGAGAGCAAGCACCACGACATTTCACGCCGAACAGCGTGCAGCGCTCCCGCGTCTGGGACGCGCTACTCTTACAGTGGCGACTCCATTGGGGGCCTTGATCTAGAGATTTCGAATCGAAAGATTCTATATTATTATGTTCACTTATCCAATCTTAAATGAAAGCACTCTTTTATTAGGTTGCTAGTTTGCATTCACAACCTATTGCATTTTACCCTTTGGTCCCTTAAGGCCCGACGCGCTAGGTCATTTGGGTGCCCTTGTACTTCCTTAGTCTCGAGGTTCTATGACTGGCATACGTCACTCACTACCTGGTACTATTGACCGCCTATATCCGTGATTGGATCGTGCGTAAGGTACACTTAGGGGTGGGAACCTTCTTAGCCAAACCGAAATGGCCTAACCACAGCATGTAGCAACAATAGCCACAATTCCACTAGGACCCAATTTTTGCTTGTGTTTTGATCAAATTCGAACCAAATGTGTTTTGATTAAACCCTAAAATAAAACCTTACCCATTTCGAGTCACCATGATTTGAACTAATAGGGGTAAGTTCATTTTGTTTAGGATTTAACCTTAACACATTTCTCACGTCTCACGCGCTAAAATATGCTAATCTCGTGTCAATTGTGAGTCAATACTCATTTGACAAAATAAACGGTCAATTGTGAGCCAACGCTCATTTGATGGAAAACCAAAGTGACTAGGTTAAACCTTAAACAAAACCATGTCCATTTGAATCTCGATGTTCATGAAAAGGATAAGTTCATTTTGTTTAGGATTTAATCTTGACATTTCTCACGTCTCACACGCTAAAATATGCCAAATCCGTGTCAATTGTGAGCCAACGCTCATTTGACAAAATCCATCAATTATGGGTCAACACTCATTTGATGGGATAACACAACGATTCGGTTAAACCTTGAACAAAACCATGTTCATTTGGATTCCCGAAGATCCACGAAAAGGACAAGTTCATTTTATTCTAAGATTAACCTTATCACAGGACTCATATTGCAACCTTGTCGAACTCATCGGAATTGTAAGCCAATGCTTGTTTCCAACGAACTTACCAATTGTGAACCAACGTTCATTTGGTAAAATTTTGACATAACCCGACTTACTCGAAATCGGTTCGAATTTGATCACATGATACATTGTTGCATTCATGCACGAGTGATTTTGCATCTTGAGTTTCAATGCTAAACTCTGGACGAGAGCCCCACCTAGGAAATTGACTGGCCAAATGTTCGTGGAGGAATAAGGTTGGAAGGGAGTGGACTCATGCTTACATATATCATGTCTAACCATTTCGTGTTTTCTGTCAAACACGCATACATGCATCATTGCTAACCCAATTTTTATGACAGCCATGAAATTCTATTTATAGACGCATTTTTAGGACATCCATACATCCTACGTGCTGTATTTCGTGCATCCGTTTCATGCATCCACCAAATCATATCACATGCTAACGCACTCTTCTACAGGCAGCATCATAGGTACTCCTTGGATTCGTGACAATCAAGGGAGATTAATCCATGCTAGCATTCCTACACCATCTGTATCTACTGCATCTACTGCATCTCCATCATCTACACTAGAAATGGCTCAACAATCAGGAACGCCCATCAACACTGATGAGATTATCGCTAAGATCACTGACGAGCTTCTTAATGGCGACTTTATGAGGAAGTTGGAAGAACGGATTGGGAACTTCATGGTAGGAAAATGGGCCGAACTGCAACTGAGTGCTGGGGGTTCTGCTGGTAACCAATCTGCCAATGATCAGGCCGCTAGGGGCCAGGCTGCTGCTGCTCGCAAGGGAAAAGGGGTTGTTGGCGATCCCAACGATGACTTTATTGATCTGGAGGAGGCTATTCCAGAGCTTCTTACTATTGATGGGAAAAATAAGGTAACTGACGCAGCAGAATCGGACTGGATGGAGTCTGTAGAGCTAAAACTAAGCCGATTTCAGAATTTGCTGAAGCAACAGGGAGTGTTGCCTGATTTCGGGGCCGATGATGAGTTCATGGTGGATACCATTGGGTCCCTTCCGGACAACTTCAAGATGCTTGATCTCTCAAAATTCAGTGGCAAGGGAGATCCCCGCACACATCTTAAGCAATTCCTTATTGCTATGAGCACAACGACAGTTCCTAAGAGCACGGTGCCTAGATTCTTTCCATTCTCACTTACTGGGGCAGCGACTACATGGTATCATACTCTTGACAGGCGTACTAGGGAGAACTGGAAGAGTTTATGTGACACCTTTTGCACTCAATACGGGTTCAACGCCCATATTGAGACTACTCTGGCCACCTTGGAGATGGTAAAACAGAAATTAGGGGAGACCTTCATGGATTACTTCATGCGGTGGATGAATACCGCTGCACTTCTTAAAGCTAAACCGATGAAGTCTGACATGATAGCCAAACTGGTGGCTGGCACACTTCCTGCCTATTTGGAGAAAATGTGGTTCCATACATACCGTGATTATTCTGATGTCCACGCTTTGGGTATTAAGGTGGATTTAGCTGAGTCTGAAAAGAAGAAGGATAGTTTTACTTCCCGCAAGTTCACGTCTGGAAGCACTTTGAGGCCTCAGTATGTACAGCCTGAGAAGAAGATAGTAGAAGTGAATAACATGGAACAACCATAAAAATTCTCTAATCTCGGCAAGCCGATGTCGAGTATATTTGACAAGCTACAGAAGGAAGGGTATCTAACTCCTTTCCCCAACAAGAACAGGCCTACACCACCGGGGGTTGACAAGAACTTGTACTATCAGTTCCACCAGTACCACGGACACGACACCGACAACTGTCGTCTACTGAGAATCAGGATTCAAGACCTGATTGATTCTGGGAAGATTGTGGACCCGGAAAAGAGAGGACCAAGCACTCAGAAGAATCCTCTCCCAAACTATAGCAAGACACCGCACACCTACGCGGTCATGACTGAGAGGTCCTGGTCAGAAAGGGCTATCACAGAGAATGTCACTCTCATTGCTGAAACAGAAGCTGCATGGGCTGCCAGGCTAGCCAAAGAGGAGACCTTGATTCGAGAATTCTAGAAATTCCAAAAGCTAAACAATACTGTTGCTCATACTGTCATGGTTCTTGACCCGTTTTCTGACTCTGAGGAATCGGGCCCAGATGAAGAACTGTTTTTGTTTAAGGTGTTCAACCCCTTCGAAGAGGACAACTGTATGCAAACGGATGAGACTGCTCTGTTGCAACCGGACAATAAACAGGTTCGCGGGATGAGACTGCTCCCTCGAGCTCTGACAGCAAGATTTGGGTTTCTCGGGCCTCTTCATCGACCCAGAAAATCTAAATCTCACCGGAAGATGAGACTACTCTTCATCGACCCAGAAAATCCAAATCTCACTCGGAGCTGTCGAGTCTATTCGCCTGATGATGCATGGCTGAACGCCAGAAAAGGGGTTGAGACAGCACCCCCGAGTAGAGGTAATTTGGTCCTTGAGCAGCTAAAGAGGACGAATGCCAGTATGAGCCTATGGCAGCTTCTTATGTGCTCTGACGAGCATAGGAAGGCTCTTGTGGAGGCTCTTTCCACCGTGACGGTTTCTGCAGCTTTGCCACCAGAAAGTGTGATCGGTTTAATTGGTGGTAGGTCAGTACCAGAAGTGATGCAACTAGGGGCATCGGGCAATAAGAACTCCATTACTTTTGGAGACGAGGATTTGCCTACAGACGGGTCATTGCATAACCGGGCTCTGTTCATCTCCATTGAGATCATGGGATGGAATACTTCTTGCGTCATGGTAGATGATGGATCTGCCATCAATATGTGTCCCTATAGAATGCTTGGTACGCTTGGAATTCGGGAACAGGACTTGGTCGCCTCAGATGTGGTGATTAGAGCATATGATAATTCAAAGAGGGAGGCACTGGGTACCTTCACTGCTGTCGTGACGGTCGGCCTAATCCAATCTGTAGTGGAATTCACCATCCTGGACATACCAGTCACTTTTGCTCTGCTATTGGGACGACCTTGGTTTCATCCGCTGAAGGGAGTGCCATCTACAGTTCATCAAAAGATCAAGTTCCCAACAGAGATGGGGGTTATCACAATTCCGGCTGCTTCAGATCTGGTTGTCTCTTCTATGTCTATGGGGTTCCCCAAGCTAAGTGGATTTCAGGTCTCCCCGATCTACAAGGATGAAGTCAGTGCATTCATCTCTTCTCAATTTTCCAGAATGGGCTTCCTACTGGGGGCAGGTCTCGGTAAGCACCAACAGGGGATAACAGAACCCCTTGACTGTATCGGGCAGACTCAGAAGAGGTACGGATTGGGCTTTGATCCGAAAATCATGGAAGGGCAAAAAGGTAAGGAGATCATATTTGTAAAGGAGGCAGCCGACTCTGTTTCCAAGACCAGCAAGAGAGCTGATGAGACACCCTTAATTGAACTGGAGAAGCTGATTCTGGGACAAGTAGTAAAGCTCAAGGCTACCGCACTGGAAAAAGGCAAGGGAAAACTAGCCATGGAGGATGCAGGACAGCCAGCCGACAGTGGGGGCGATGACCCGCAGCCAGTCAATGCTAACATGACGATCCTGGAGGAAGAGCCCTATTTTGCTTTCATTTTTGAGAATGATGTAACCTTGAACAAACTCGGTGCAATAAAATCAGAATTTGCTTACTTGTGTGATCTTTATTTAGATTCAAGCATGCATATACATCATGATGACATGAGTATATTCGATATCAATGCTGCATCAACATATGCATTTAATTTGGGAACTACAGAAGACCCTCGCCTGGTCAGCTTATCCGATGCCTTAACTATCGACGAGAGAAAAGAAATAGAAACTGTTTTGAAAAGACATGAAAGGGCTTTTGCTTGGTCTTATGAAGATATGCCAGGGGTCGACAGGTGCATAGTGGAGCATCATATTCTGATCTTACCGGATTCCAGGCCTGTGAAACAGAAATTGAGATGGCTAAGACCAGAATGGGCATAGAAGGTGAAAGAGGATATCACCAAACAGATCAATGAAAACTTTCTTGAGGTTGTTGAGTATCCTACTTGACTCGCCAACGTCGTCCCAGTAGCGAAGAAGGATGGGAGAGTCCGGGTCTGTGTGGATTACAGAGATCTGAATAAAGCATCACCGAAAGACGACTTCCCACTGCCACATATTGATGTTCTGGTAGACAGTGCGGCGGCCAGCGCCATGCAGTCGTTTACAGATGGGTTCTCGGGATACGATCAGATCTTGATGGCAACTCAAGATAAGATCAAGACTGCCTTCATCACAGAATAGGGGACGTACTGTTATAGAGTAATGCCTTTCGGTCTGAAGAATGCTGGTGCAACCTATCAGTGAGCAGCCACTACTCTGCTCCATGACATGATGCATAAAGAGGTGGAGGTGTATGTCGACAATATGATGGTTAAATCCTTGACTAGGAGTTCTCATGCAGTAGTGCTGGATAAGTTCCTCACCAGAGCGGAAAAGTATAATCTAAGGCTGAACCCGAAGAAGTCAGTATTTGGGGTTACATCAGGGAAGCTTTTGGGTCATGTGGTCAGCAACAGAGGCATAGAAATCGACCCTGACAAGATTAGAGCTATCCGGGAGATGCCAGCTCCCAAAACAGAGAAAGAGGTATGAGGCTTTTTAGGAAGACTGCAGTACATCAGCCGGTTTATCGTGAAGCTCACCACGACTTGCGAACCAATTTTCAAGCTCCTGAGAAAGAAACAGCCAGTGGTATGGGACGAAGATTGCCAGAAAGCTTTTGATGCAATCAAGGAGTACTTGGCAACTCCTCCGATCCTACAGGCTTCGAAAGCGGGTATTCCTCTAACACTATACCTCGCAATCGCGGAGTCATCCTTGGGGGCAATGATGATCCAAGAAGACGGAGCTGGACTTGAGCATCCAGTTTACTATCTGAGTAAAAAGCTTCTTGAGTATGAAATCAAGTACAGTCAGGTTGAGAAGCTATGCTTGACTATGGTATGGGTCACACGAAAATTGAGGCATTACTTTCAAAGCTATACAGTATGGGTGATATCCAAAGAGGACCCAATGCGCTACTTGTATAATGCGCCATCACTCGCGGGGAAGTTGGCAAAGTGGTTGGTCTTGTTGTCAGAATTTGATATCGAGTACACACCAAAGAAGGTCATCAAAGGCAGGGCTATAGCAGAATTCTTGGCATTGCAACCTATTGAGGGTACAGATCACTAGGAGTTGGAGTTTCCCGACGAACACCTGAATTTGATCATGCTGGACGGTTGGAAGATGTACTTCGATGGAGCGGTTAATCGGCAAGGCGCTGGGGTTGGTGTAATACTAGTTACCCTTACGGGCGACATAATTCCAATAGCGATGAAATTGGAGCTTTCAGTTACTAACAATATGGCAGAGTACGAAGCATGTATTCACGGTATCGAAGCTCTCATCGCACTGAAGGTCAAGGAAGTAGAAATCTTTGGTGATTCGCTACTAGTGGTCCAGTAAACGAAAGCTGAATGGGAAGTCAAGGAGGAATGCTTGAAACCATACTCGGTTCATCTGTGAGGTTTGCTCCTCGCGTTCACTCGATGCCAGTTCAATTATTTACCTCGGAGCGAGAATCAGATGGCAGACGCTCTTGCTATGTTGGCATCTGTATGGGAAGGCCCTAAGGAGTCTAAGCTGCGGCCTCTCTCTGTGACAACATCTAGAACCTCGTGCCATTCTCATCTGGTTGTATCGGTTGCTGAAGCAGATAAAGATGAATGGTATCCTGATATCTTAAGATTCTTGAAGGAAGGGAACTACCCCAAAGAAGCTTCGAAGACTGATCGGAAGATGCTTCGACGATTAGCCTCTCAATATCTTCTATTTGAAGATGACTTGTACTGAAGAGCAGCGGATGGGCAACATTTGCGCTGCGCAACAAGGTCGAAAGAACAACAGCTCATGGAAGATATTCATGCTGGCTTGTGTGGTGCACATATGAACGGGTACATTTTGTCCAAGAAGATTTTGAGACAAGGCTTCTATTGGACCACTATGGAATCTGATTGCATCAAATTCGTCAGACGTTGTAAGGAGTGTCAGATTCATAGTGACCTAAAACATCTCCCACCTACGGAACTACAGAGTATGACATCCCCGTGGCCCTTCTCAGCTTGGGGAATAGACATTATCGGCGAGATACACCCGTACGCTTCTAACGGCCATCGCTTCATTGTGGTCGTCATCGACTACTTTTCTAAGTGGGTGGAAGCAGCCTCGTTTAACAAACTGGGGGCAGAACAAATGGCATGGTTTATTGAAAAGAACATCGTCTACAAATACGAGGTACCTCATCACATTGTTATGGATAACGGGGTGCAATTCCAAGGTAGAACTCGGGACTTATTGGCAGCATATGGCATTGAGCATCACAAGTCTTCGCCTTATCGCCTATAGGCTAATGGCGCAGTTGAGGCCGCAAACAAGAATATAAAGAAGATCTTGGCCAAGATGTCGGTGAGCTACAGGGATTGGTCTGAGAAATTACCTCTAGCACTTTGAGGTTACAGAACAACAGCAAGGACGTCGACTGGAATGACTCCTTACTCATTGGTATATGGTATGGAAGCTGTCTTGCCAGTTGAACTAGAAATGAGGAGCCTCCGAATAGTGTTGGAAGTCGAAATCCCTGAGATGGAATGGCGCAGGGGAAGGTACGAATAGTTGGCGGTAATGGATGAATAGAAACTCAAGGCTCTCTTCCACATGCAACTGTATCAGAAGCGAATAGCCAGGGCATTCAACAGGAAATTACGTCCGCAGCAACTAAAAGAAGGTGACTTAGTGCTTAAACAGGGCAGAACAGCAATTTCTGATCCTCGAGGAAAGTTCCTTCCGAACTGGGAAGGACCCTATGTTGTCAAGAAGATTTTGTCTAAAGGGGCTGTGAAGCTGACAGACATGGACGGTAACGAATTCTCAGAACTAGTCAACAGAGATCGACTGAAGCTCTTTCATGTCTAGCCCGCTGGAATCCAATTTGATTCTCAGGCAAAAGTTAGGGCAGAGAGTTAGGTTGATTAATGAGAAAACCATTTATGGCTGATTAATCACGACAGTCAAGTCATCGGATAAAGTAGTGCCTATTTTAAATGTGTATGGAAATGCAACTCAAATGTCTTGTATGTTAATGAAATTGTGATTCATATGCAAGTTGGAATGTAATATAAAGTTCACTCTTTATTTCATGAAATCCGAAGCATAAAGTTCTGACACCATTATCATTGCATACAAACATCATTCTCGATTTTATTCTCTACAGCGCAGCTCTCTGTGATACTCTTCTCTGGTATTAAGGTCAGGTTCCCGCAGTAGCATCACTACCCACTGACGATAAGGACCAGAAACCTCAGGACATGTAGCAGTGCAATATGGGGCAATCTCCCTACAAGGCCATATATGCTCCAAGTGCTCTAGAAATCCCTGAGTCAAGCATGCTCCCTCGAACACAGGTAATCTGACAGGCACGGATTGTGGTGACCCATACTGCCTACACAAGCATGAAGGAGTGTAAAACGAGCATCTGGAAAGACCCGCCAATGGCACACAATCAGCATAAGTAGACACTGTTACTCACACGATCCTCCACCACGGATAGGTCCACTTTACTCTGTCATCCGTCATCCCCGACAAGTGATCTTGCCAATCCGCCACATTGGTACCTGGTTGCCAAGGAGGTAACAATCGTCTTGACCGGAAGCTACGCGGCGTGTATCGGCTCAACTTGCCTGAAGGGCTCTCCAGTAATCCCAGTTTCTCCTGTAGCCAGATCTAAAAAAAAAAAATAGCTCGCTGGGTTGAAAATCTTACAAAAGACGGCTCAGGCAAAAGTTAGAATGACTCGCTGAATTGAAAACCCCAAAGGGGGCAGTTCAGGCAAAAGTTATGGTCTCAGCAAAAACAAAAACCTCGCAAGAGGCGACTCATGCAAAAATAAGGGTAAAAATGTAGCTTTTCTAAGTTGAGAACCTGTAAAGGTAGCTTAGAACCCGTACCTGAAGCAGTAGGGGGCTTCCCCCTATAAGTTCTCCACCAGTACATCGCATATCATCCAATCCGATTAGCGTCTCTGCTAAGATGAGGGGATAGGGATCCCGACCATCAGTCATCCGATCTAGAACCGAAAGCACTCAACGGGACACCCCATCTCCCGGATGTGTGAGCTAATACTGGCCGAGTATGCAGAACTGGACTACCCGAACCCACACGGGGCTAGAAAGGTCTTTCCTCTGGCAAATCCTGATAATGCTGGTAGAAACAAATTCCCGATAGGGGGATAAGTATGAGCAGGCTATCTTCGGAGCCAGATCAAACAAGGATACCATTTGCCGCACCACTTTAGACCCCGAGGCTGACGGCACCACAAGCTACATGTGATCCAGTGGATGTCCACCCATGATAGCCCTAAACTCCTCAGGTAACGGGCACATCTCGAAGTCCCGTATCCGGAAGATGTGATCAGTGGGATCCCAGAAGCGTGACGCAGCTCTCAAAAAGCCATGGTCTATCTTCACCTGGCGATAGGCACTCAAAGCATGTAACCCGAAAGGTTCCAACTTCTTCTAGCCCGGTGCAGTTAGCCCTGCGAAGAAATCATCTAACGGATTGGTCGGTCGGGAATCGGTGGATGCCGCAGATGGTGAAGAACGTGCGATTCTTTTCCCGAGTACCATTCCTGAGCCACAATCCTCTGCCTGTATAAAGAAACAAGATGACAGATCAGAATCAGCCCTATATGCATTCATACGATCATGCATACATGCATAGCCTAAGCAGGTGCTAAGGACAGGGCATTTCTAGTCTGAGTTGGGAGCTATCTAAAAACCGCAACGTAATCAGCTACGGGATTCTACGGTTGTGAAATTTGGAAAGCGCGATAAAAGAAGAGGCGGGAATCAAAGAAGAAAACAATGTCATATCATCAGAAGATTCTGTTCTGCCCCACACCCCAGGGACAGTCTGGGATAATAAAACAATGAAAAATGGAAGGGAGCCTCCAGCCCTAATCCCCTCAATCTAAGTCCACATCGAAATGCAGGTTGGCCACCTCACGTTCCAAACAATCTATAGTCACTCTGGCCTGGGCCAACTCTGCCTCATACCGTGCTCGCGTGTCACGGGCTGCCTGCTGAAAAGCACGGCTGCTCTGGGACCAGCCGAGCCTCATACAGTCCATCTTGTATACTAGCCTCTCATGCTCAGCCCGGGGAACCTGGAAAATGGAAAACAGAGTCAAGAACATCAGAACTTTAAATGAAAACAAAGAATAAGACAGAAACATACGACAGTGTAATCTGGGGGAGTGAACTGTAAGGGATAAGGTGGACACGGCGCTACCACATGGATATACTCGCTCAAATCATCGGCCGTAAGCGTCACCTGCTGAATAGGCGGAGCTGTCAAACTCCCCAGGCCAGGACCCGCGGTATCAGAGGCCTCACCAGATCTGGCCCTCCGACGGACCCTCCTACCAGTACCTCCAGTGGCAGAAGGGCCGGGCCTGCCATCGCCACTAGCCGTGGAGGACCCTACCATCAGGACCTGATCTTGAGGTACCACCCCGATGCAGGACATCAGACGGCTCCTGAAAAACTGATGATAGTCCCCTACATCAGACAGCTCATCCCCGTACTCGCCAGCCAGGGCAACCATCAGCTCTCCCTCAAACAAATGGGTGCCCAAAAACATGCTCAGTGGAGGGCCTACAGGAATCCTCTAGGCTGCCATCCCCAGCTCCGATTTGTAAGTCTGCTCACCCAAGAACCATTCCCGGGACTCTGGAAACTCCATCAGGATCCTCAGCTTGTCATTCTGATGAGCTACCAGAATGATGACTGGAACCCTGTCCTCCTCCCATAACCAGGATAGGCAAACCTGCAAATCAAAAACAAGTAAGTGTCAGAAACTGAGCTTAATATTGTAAAACTGAAAATTTTATTTGATTATGCAGGACTACTTACCACATCCTCAGTGAGCCCGTCGAGTCAAGCCCGGTGTATGTCGATATCCCTGACAGCTCCTATGCGGGACCCAAACCACAAGCGAATCGCGGGGAAGGAGAGGTCTCCCTCTCTCATATCAGCAGGGCCCTCGTAGAATGCAGTTTTGTACGTGTATAGTTGCACATACAAAAGGAAAAAGTCAAAGGCAAATCATTCAAATTTACAAGCTTATCGGGTAAGAGATAATGGACGCGTACCTCAACAATGGGCCAAAACCCGAGTAACCGAAGATGCCCCCAGGAGATCCTATCCATGGCCGCGTACAAGAAGGCTAGGGCCGGAGTACCCCAATCGTACTCTCGTACCCTATCCAAGTCCCGGAGAGGGCTCAGCAACCCCAAATGAGTCGTGGAGCCTGACTCAGTGAATAGTGAGCCGCCCAGGAAGTACATCAAAAAACTCCGGGCATACTGGTCCACCGAGGCCTGGTCCTCCGGCTCTCTCTCTCTCCACGTGCGGTAAAGGAGATCGTATGTAATCTTCCTATCTCCTCTCGACGGGGGCATAACCCCTAGAAGCTCGAGGATGAGCCCCTGATCAGCTATCGTCATATCAGTCATGGGCAGCTCCAAACCAGTGGAAGACACGCCTGTCATCGCGATGAAGATCGAGGGAGTGATGGTGAACTCCCCAATAGGCAGATGGAACATATGGCTCGTGTCCCACCACCTCTCTAGCATCGCTGTATGCACTGACAAGACACTCTGTGTCTCACCCTCAATAAAGCAGCCGAGGAGTGGTGTGAACCCCGAAGCGTCAACCCTCGCCCTGACAGCGGCAGGTAACTCCCAGTACCAATGGCTAATGCCAGTATAGTTGCCAGTCGTGGCAACTCGAGCCTACAATAGATAGTACAACCAGGTAAGTGTCCTAAACCCTGACTCTTGAATTCATGCCGATTAAATATTACCTAAGTCCTAAGGATGCTAGAATTCTAGGTTTGCTCCTATGGTCCTAAGTTCTTAAATGATCACATGCATATGGGAAAATAAACAGAGCACAAAAAATAAAGCTACGAACACTCACCAGTCGGACGATCCTCTGAGAAAAATGTGACGCCGGGTCCAAGAGTAGGGGGACCCGCTCCCCGCGCATCAGTCCGTAGTGCGGAGCGTCTGCGCTCCCATACCTGGCTGAAACACAAGGTCTGCGATCGGCCATCGTAACAATAAACTGAAAAATCAGAGGATTTTAGCTAAGAGAGAGTGTTTTGGAAAGTGAAATCTGAGTGAAATGAGCTGAAATGAGGGGTTTTGAGTATATATAGGGAACTTATGCGATCGCGTATGTTCTAAAAAACACGCCGCATATCTTGATACGCGATCGCATATGTTTTATACGTGACGTGTTTATGTCTTGTGCGATCGCATATGTCTCTGAATACATGCCGCATATGTTTTATATACGATCGCGTATGTTACTTAAGCGGTGGTGAATAAATTATACGCGATCGCGTATGTTTGTCAACTTGATTTTTGGCCCATTTTTTGAGGATTTTCTTTAGAAATTCTTGCAACTTAGAAGTTCCCAAACAACCCTGTCTCTTTCTGAACCCTGGAAAATCTCATTTGATGATGTCTCCTGCCAATTTCTGTCTCTAGAATTTGACCCGTTAGATCGTGACTGTCTAGCTTGAGTCAATATTCCATACCTAGAAGATCGTGAATATCCTTCATGTCGGAAACCTACAGTTGGTAAGGTGAGACTCCCCTTACATAACTTTTATAGTTGGTAGGATGAGACTGCTCCTACGCAACTCCTTTAGCCCATGGTTGGTGAGGTGAGAGTCCCCTTACATAACTTTTACAGTTGGTAGGATGAGACTGCTCCTACGCAACTCCTTTATCCCACGGTTGGTGAGGTGAGACTGCCCTTACGCAACTTTTACAGCTGGTAGGATGAGACTGCTCCTACATAACTCCTTTAGCCCACGGTTGGTAAGGTGAGACTGCCCTTACGCAACTTTTACAGTTGGTAGGATGAGACTGCTCCTACGCAACTCTTTAGCCCACAAGTTGATAAGATTACTCTTATGCAACTTTTCTTACTAGATCGTGACCGTCTAGGAGAACACTTACAGCATACAGGTTGGTCAGGGTGAGACTGCCCCTACGCAACTTTACAGGTTGGTCTGGATGAGATTGGCTCCAACGCAACCTTGCTGGCTACAAGTTGATAAGATGAAATTATTCTTATGCAACTTCCTTACCCGTACGAGAGACGGAGAAAGTCCTGTTTGGTAGTACCTAGGCACCCATGTTATCCTTGCTAGATCGTGACTATCTAGAGGATACTCTCACTTTTACAGTTGATAGGACGCGTCACTCCTATGCAACTTTTCTCGCTAGATCGTGGCCGTCTAGGAGAAAATCCCATTTACAGTTGGTGAGATCATTGTCATCTCATGCAACTCCTCCCTTAGATCGTTGTCATCTAGGAGGTTTACTTCCATAGTTGGTAGGATGAGACTGCTCCTACACAACTCTTTAGCCCACGGTTGGTGAGATCATTGTCATCTCATGCAACTCCTCCCTTAGATCGTTATCATCTAAGAGGATTATTCCACAGTT
>CANYBF010946024.1:0-12768 GCA_948192965.1 Dalechampia spathulata | reverse complement strand
AAAGCCCGGAAAATGCGCATATGAATGAAATGAGAATACGAGGGAGAATGCATTACATGAATGCATTCTCATCAATAAGCATTCTTCATAAAGATAAGTATTAATCAAAATGCTTTAATGCATAATATTTATTGTACTAATTGTTATGCATAGCAATTTCATCATTATTGATAAATGACATGAAAGTATATTATTACTATTACATGTTTTAGAAATGCCATGAAATTTATTGTTATTATGATATAAATTGCATGAGTTTTATAGCACCACTGAGTTTTATACTCAGCGTTTGTCAATTGATAAACGTAGGAACAAGCAAGACTGCGGAAGAGAAACATTAGTGGCAGCAGCAGGACTAATAACTTCAGTGTGGTAATAAAACTATTATGGATTTCTTAATTAGTTAATCGTGTAAGTACTATAGAAGTACTTTGGCAGTACACTTAAAGTTGTTAAATTATATGTGTGATAAATTATAAAAAAAAAGGGGCATGTAATTTATAACTGTTTACTTTCTGAAGGACTGTATTAAACGAGTTATTATATAAAAAAAATTTAAGTATCCTTTGATGGATGATTATGAATTTTTATTTTCGAAAATTTATAATCATTCTTCAGGAGCATGTTACGTAGCCAAAAGACGTGACAATTACTATATGAATCAATGAGATAAGACCCCTACATTTAATATAGGGTGGTGAATCCTTTATTGATATACAAATATTCTAACCTTCAGACTATGAATGCCTCTATTAGAGGAATAAAGCATAAGAGTCAAAGCATAGCAATCCATAGTTAAGATAACCTTGATGTTTCAAGTATAAGGATACTTCCACTACTGATATAAGTGAGATTCATGTTTCATAAATCTAAATCAATCATCTATATGAAATCTCACTAGTAATGCCTCTAATGAATCGATACTATATAGTTCATCCATATGTTTACTTTAGACAACTCATATCATAGTAAATGAGAATCAACCCTTAAAGGAAGTACAGTATATGGTGACCTACCCATATTAATAATGTCCAATCTTATCAATACTATGATTAGAGTAATTTAGATATTAAATATTTGCATACAATAAGAATCTCATATCATAAACTCATTATGAATTTTCCATGTATTGTTCTAATATCTTAGACTTCATTATTAATCTAATACTCTTAGTAAAACAAGTATATAAAACACTCCACTGAAATAATGAATAATGCCTCTTATTGATTAAATATTCAATTACAAAATTACATATGAATCATGATGCTCTAGAGCATAAACCAACAAACTCCCACTTACGCTAGAGCCAATCACACATGAACTTTAAACCTATTGAAGCTACATATCTATCATGCTTGCTTTAGGTTAATGCCTTAGTGAGAGGGTCCACCATGTATTACACTATAGGAACTCTATTAACTTCTACTTCTACTTCTCCTCTACCAATGATCTCTCTAATTAGATGGTATCTCTTGAGTACAAGCTTGGACTTCTGATGAGACCTAAGCTCCTTTACTTGTGCTATATCTCCATTATTATCACATAACAAAGATTAAAATTATGAGGAATTACTCTAAGTTCATGAATGAACTTCTCAATCCAAACTACTTCCTTAGCTACATCTGATGCTATAATGTACTCTGCTTTTGTAGTTCAATTTGTTATAGTTGCCTATTTATAACTCTTCCAAATGACAACCTTTCATTCATTATGAAGATATAACTTGACTACAATTTATAGTTATTCATATCTAATTAAAAACTAGCATTCACATACCTAGTTATCTGCAAATCACTCTCTTAATATATCAAGAACATATCCTTAGTCTTTCTCAAATACTTAAGGATATTCTTAATAGTCCCTAAATGTTTCTTTTCATAATTAGATTAGAACCTAGTCATAATGCTCAGCAAGAATGCTATATTAGATATAATACATAACAAAGCATGCATGATGGATCCAATTGCAAATGCATATGAAACCTTAGTTATGTGAATCCAATAAATTAGAACTTAATGTCATTAGGTAGATGACGCTTGCCAACCATATCAACATATGACTACTGAATCATTAGATCATAAACTGTTGATACTTATGTTATCTCATAACATTATTCCCTAAACTAGCCTATGAAATAAATTACCTTGAGTATGACCAATAAATAATAAACTCCATTTAAATCCAACACATTTTAAAAAACTTGGATATACTTCATGTTAAACAAGCTTGGGTATGCCCAATAATTTGAATAAAATGAAGCTCTCCATCATAATTCTAAAAAATAAAAGGAATTAGATTTAATATTCCTTTTGAGAGGTTTCTTTCCTTTTATATGATTTAAACATATAAGGTGGGTATGTGGATCTTATGTACAATGCATTATCTTGGCTCATGCGAGCAAAGGAATGCTCATACATCATATACTTTTGCATGTATAAATAACTTATATCATGATTGTTATGGACTTTCATTCTACTTAGAGCAACACCACTGAGGCCCAAGCTTAGTAATTCTGATGTACCACATGGTTACGAGTGTCCTTAGGGCTTTGTCAAGGGTCAAGTAATGTGGCCTCAAAACTTGTACATTCATACTTATGATGAGTTAAGGTACCCATTTGAGACATCCTTTCTAGTGTATATGAGTGATAAGATTAAGTTTAATCTATCAAACTTCACTCATGTAAATAATTAAAGTGCATTGACATGCTTGAGATTCTAATAATTTGACATGTTTGACTTGTGTAGGTGCCTTAGAAGGTAATGGTTAATGTAACATGACTACTGATAGGGCTACACTATTATCACAAATCTGAGATGCTTCAGGTATATACCTGTTATGATTATATTCATGATGCATGTATGCATGACTTAAATATCTATATGATTATGTGATGTAGACAAGTTAATGCTCTGAGGGAGAAGATAAGGACCATTATACCCATATGGCCTAGAAGAAGGGTAGAGAGATGGTCTGGCTAACTTCTCAATTAAAGTGTTAAAACATCAAGGTACTTGACAATCCTAGCTCAAATGAGCTGCAATCGGGTGATGATGACATATGAAGTAGATGCGATTCCTAATTCCATATGCATGGCATAACAACTTTGTAGCCTTTGTAGTAGAATGCTTAACATTGTAGAATAGTATAACCTTGCATGACTTACGTATTGGTGAAAAATATGATTGATAGGCAGTGAAAACATTTAAAATTTTTATAAAAATATAATTTTCATGGATCATTGTAATCATCATAAATTGAAAACATGTTAAAGAGGATATGGTATAAGTGAAGTAATACTTACTTTTTAATCCCTAATATACAAGATCTCCAAAATATCTACACAAGTATAGAGTCAAATTAGTAATCGAATTACAATAATCATTTTAAGGACTTGTAGAAATGAAAATAAAGAAAAGAAGAATGGATTTTAATGTCATTTTTGAATCCTTGAACTTCTTCCTTGAATCTGAATGTCCTCCTTGGTCTTTCTTCAAAATTTTTCTATTCTTTTTAGTAAAAGAATATGAGGGAGAAGAGAAGAAGAGTGATTGCCATTTTTGGCTTTTGTTACTTATTAAAATCAAGTCAAAAACCTTATTAAAAATCCTAATTAGGTTTAGGGTTATCATAATACACACATATGCATGTCACATGCTTCTAGCATATGACTTCCATGTATCTAACTTAAAAACCCTTTCATAAGAACATGACTATCCTATGCCTTCCCTTTTGACTTATATCATATGAAAAAGTTATGTGACACTCACATATTGACTATCATGTCAATAAAATCCCATATATGGCATGTGCATGTCATATGCCACCTTAAATCATATGTATCTTAAGTTTTATTTATTAGGCCAATATGATCTTGGTATTAAATCAAAGCTCTTTTCATGCTCTATCTAATAAAAATGAAAAATCCAAGTTAACTCATAATCTTGAAATAATATCTCATACTGAATCAACATCCATTTGCTATTTTTAATCCTTTAACTTTTATGTTCAACCTTTTGGATTCTTGGTATGTTGGCAACATATGATAATCCTTTTTGAGTTTCTCCAAGTACACCTTGCAATTCCTCTTCTAGTGGCCATCTTTATGATAATGGAAGCAAATGTTATCAGGGGCCTTCTCTTTAGCCTTTGATTTAGCCAAACTACCTTTTAGCTTGAGAGCTAGCTTTTTACACTTCTTTTGCCCTTCTTTTTATAATTAGCTCTAGAATAGAAATCTATTCCTTATTCATTTGATAGTCAAGGATAAAATGTTCATAACTATCAAGCAACGAGTATAGAATAAGGTCTATTGCTATCTCTACTTGAAGGGTAAATTCTAAACCCTCCAATCTTTTGATGTTTCCATGCATCTTTATGCCATGTGATACAGCAGATGCTCCCTTAACCATTTTGCATTTAAAAAGTGCCTTTGAGAGATCATATCTCTCTATCCTTACCTATTCTTGAAAAATGATCCTGAGATACTCAACCATGGTGTGAGAGTTCATAGTCTCACATTCCTTTTGGAGATCACTCTCTATAACACCAAGCATAATACTATTGGTTATCTCATCCCCTCTCTTAAACTTTACATATGCTACTTTTACAATATCATAGGAATTAATAATGGGTTGGTGTGGATAGCCTTGATCTAAAATATAGGCTATTTATTTACCTTTTAAAACTACTTTGATTTGATGAATCCAGTCTATGTAGTCGGATCTGTTTAACTTATGAAGAAAAGGAAAAGTAGTATGTTAATTAAAATATCATGTCATTTTAAAAGTATAATAAGGTCTTTAATTTTATTTTTATCTCTCATTATTTTATTTCAAACTAATAATCCTTAACTATTAATCCTAGAAAGTAGCATTTCGCTTTCCTTAATGGGTTAGTATCCAATAACCATTAAATTCTAATTTTAAATACACGTAACAAACTAGAATCTAATATCAATAGGTAGACATCTTATGTCAATCATATTGCCATATGACTACTGAATTATTGGGTTATCAACTCTTGATAGTTTATGTTATCTCATGATATAATACCCCAAACCAACCTATGAGATATATTACCTTGAGTATACTTAATAAATAATATATTTCATTTAAATCCAACCTATTTTTAAAAACTTGGATATATCTCATGTCAAACAGGCTTAGGTATGCCTAACAACATGAATGAAATGATGCTCTCAATCCTTATTCTTAAAAATGGAAGGCCTTAGATTTAATATTCATTTTAAGGAATTTCTTTCCTTTTATGTGTTTAAACATACAAGGTGAGTGTGTGCATCTTGTGCTCCATGCATAGTCTTGGCTCATGCATGCAAAAACATGCTTATGTATCATAAACATTTACATATATAATAACTTATATCATAATGATTATGGACTTAAATACTACTTAGGTCAAACCTAGGTCATGCATGAATTACAACCTTAAAAATTTGAAATTGAAATCTATTCTATTATAAATTTTATCTTGGAGTTCATTTTGGTACACCTTACTCCTATGCTCCTTTTGCTTCCTTTTGTTTCTTCATTTACAACCTATGTAATCTAATTATATGTTTCAAGTATAGATAGCCTAAGTTACATTTGGAGAGAGTAGATGAGAAGATAAATACAATAGAGTATAAGATAAGATAAGGTTCATAGGCCTTATTTACCAAAATTGTAAAAAATGCATATATTTAATTGCATTGGGCCTAATCCATAATCATCATCATACGAACATCCATTCATTCATACACATACAATGTATAAATTAAATTTCTTCTTTAAAGATTTTGGTTTTAATCTTTTTAAAATAAATTTAAAACATTTGTTAGGCTTGTAGTTTGAAATATATGTTTTAGTTTTGTACTGATTTCATTAAATAAATTATTTATTATAATTAAATAACCTTCCAACCAGTAACATATTAAATATTTATTTATTAAATTCTTAATGTATATAATACATGAATACCAAAATTATTAACCATGTATCTAATACATAAGAATAATTCAACAACCATGTATGACAAGTGAATGAAAATGATTTTTTTCTCAAATTTTTTCTGAATAACCATGCAATATTTTTTAATTAAGAACAGATGGTTAAAATTCCATGGTAAAATTTAAAATAAAACCCTCACAATTATAAAAAACATGTAGGCACCATACAAGTTGGAAAAAAAACTAAAGATCAATGTTTTTCAATAAAGGATTGTATGAAAATCATGCCTTTTATACCACTATTGGCAAAAAACATGATTGATAGGCAATATAAACATTTAAAATTTTTATAATGAATATATTTTTCATGGATCATTACAATCATCATGCATTAAAAACAAACTAAAGAGGACATGACATAAGCAAAGTAACACTTACTTTTTAGTTGATCTCGTTTGATCTTATAGTGAATGAGAATCATCCCTTAATAGAAGTATAACATGTGCTAATCTACCCACATTAATAATATGCAATCTTATTAATATATGATTAGGGTAATCTAGATTTTGAACATTCGCATACAATAAGAATCTTATACTATAAATTCTATATGAATTTCCCTTGTATTATTCCAATATCTTGGACTTCATTATTTATTTTAATACTCTAAGTGAAACAAGTATATTAAATACTACATTGAAATAATGAATAATGCCTTTTATTATTAAATATTCAATTACATATAAAGCATGATGCTCTAGAGCATGCACCATCATGATAAGTCTAGTACACTCGAGCTATGGGTGTACAAATTTTGAATGCTCTCGATGGCTCAAACTTTATATCTTTTTGGATTTATTAGTGAAACCCAAATCTAATTATTATCATCCTTATACAAGAATGCTTTTGCATTTTTGTTCCTCCATTGAAACATAACACTTATATTCTTCCTTGTAGGAATAGATAATGACTCAATAATCACTATCTACTTTCTGTCCTACCTCCTACTAGTGGGGTGATACTAAGTAAGGCCAATTGAGCAAGTTTAGACTCTAGTACCTAAAGACATTCCAACAAGTCTCTGTTGACTCTATTTTTCTACATGTAATGATATAGTTTTGATATCCAATGATGTATACCTTTTGGTTCAAACATATGGAGATGTACCTAATGTATAAGGAGTTTATTGCTATCCTTAGAGTCATATATAGCATGACAGTGATGCTCATTATATCAGTGCCTAATGGAGAGATGATTCCACATATGATCAAGGTATTCAACGTTAGTCTTATTATAGTAAGGTCATTGTTGACTATAGAGGGTTATGTAGATCTTACCACTATCTTCCAACTATGCAACCATAAGTTGGTGATTACTCCTTTGTTGTTGAGAGTAACTAGAATACATTCTTAGTATAGTATGGGCAAAGCTTTTACTGTAACCCGAAGCAAGGTTAGTGATAGACAACATTGGGGCCTGCTTGGAGCAAAAGTATGGTCTTCCCAAAGGGATCTCTTAAGGAATGACACAAACGTATTGGAAGTCATAAGATGAGGTTGATTGAGTGAGTTTAGACTCCATTATTTTAAGATATTTCAACAAGTCTCCATTAACTCTATTTTTTACTTGTAACAATGCAGTTTTAGAATTTACTATCACATGTTTTTTGGTTTGGACATGTAGAGTTATGTCTGATGTATAAAGAGTTTACAACTATCCTTGGAGTAAGATTAGCATGATACTGATGCTGACTATGTTAGTGCCTATTGGAAAGGTGATTCTGTATTTGATCAAGGTGTTTGACATTAGCCTTACTATGAGGTCACTGTTGACCATAAAGGGTTTTGGAAATCTTATCACTATCTTTTAGTTATATAACCACAAGTCGGTGACTACTTCATCATGGTTGAGAGCAGTTAGATTTGGATTGCTAGCGTAGTGTCTACTCATCAACTCATCCGACCACAAGGATTTGATGATTGAACTAGTGATAGACTAGATGGAGCAAGGTTGAACCCTTTTTCAATGATCATGCTAAAGATAATTTTAGGGTTGGATAGAGTAAAGCAAGGTCAATCTGGGTGTATCAATAATAGTTTGCTACTATTATAGATAAGATTTCTAAGCTACCTTTGTAGTTTTTTAACTTAGAAAAGTTGTATGTTTGCCATAATTTTTACATGAGTCACCTTTTATTAGGTTTTTGGCTCATTGATCTATTTTGAGTTTTTAAAGATCTTAGGTTTTATCTAAACTACCCCCTTAGGTTTTGAGCTCAACTAGTTGCTCTAATTTTTACCTAAGTAGCCTTTTACAAGCTTTTCAACTTAATGAGCTTTAGGAGAAACTGGAGATTTTAGCACCACCAATAGGCGATTCATAAAGATATGCACCTCATAACCATATGACGAGAGGTTATACCTTTAGTAAGGCAAAGATGTTGACCCTCAACTATTAGGTCAAGTGGATAGGGGCCATCCCTAAGGTGGACCTATCCTTGGTAACACGTTTAACATGTAACGGTGAAGATATATATCAACTATATTTTGCTACTGATATTCAAAGCTTGTGCTCATTAGAATCCTAATAGAATTTATCATCAGTATGGTCACAAATAGATTATCCCTCAATTGTTACTATAGTTTGAGAATGGATGACTACTATCCTATTTCTTGAAGCATGTAGAGAGAAATTGGATTCTTTGTAAAATTATGTCAGTAAAGACCTATGGAGCTGGATCTACTACAAATGATGAGTACAAGTTATGGGTACTGAACCATACTTAATGTCCTATACTATAAAGGCTGTTAAGCAATAAAATTGTATGCAATAAAGAAAGAACATGCTTTATATTTGAGATTAGCATTACTTATGGCTAAGTTTATAAGCTTGCTCTCTATATGCATTAATGACATTAAAACATTTATATAAAAATGTCAAAATCAACACAAAAGATCCAATATGCATTAGACTTAACTCCTATCACCAACCAGTCTCTTACAAGATTTTTTGATAAATTGTTTTGATGCTCTCCTTTTGCTTTAAGAGATTTAACTTTTGCATAAGCTATCTGTTGACCCTGAATTTTCACCATCGTGCAATTTCGGGCTTCTGTTGATTCAGCTCGATTTTAGTCCCCATATCGACCCCGATTAGGCACATAGGCCTCTGTGGCTTCCCCTATGTATTCTGGTGCATAGAACACCTGAGAGCTGGTAGGGGCCCACCATGGCGCCTGGCGGGATCTGCCATTCATTTTCTTATTCTAAGTGTTCTGTGCATACAAAACACACTTCATTATTGCCAACGGAAGGCAAACCACTCGAAATGCAAAATATTGCATTTTTGACATTAGGTACTATTCACCATGAATAGTTCACCGGTGGGACCCACTACCTTTACTAGCTATTCTGGATGCTCTGTACACACAGAGCATGCCTTATTACTGCCTACGCAAGGCAGAGCTTACAGAATGCAAAATGTTGCATTTTGGACCCGAGATACTATTCATTATGAATAGTGCATAGGTGGGGCCCACTACTTTCATCAGCCCATTCTGTGTATTCTGTACTTATAGAATACATTTTCCAACTGCCTTACGCAAGGCACAACGCTTGGCATTGCAAATGCCATATCCTGGGCCCACTACGCTGTGGAGCCCACTTAGGGCATTAGTGGGGCCCACTGCCCCTATTAGCCTATTCTGTGTATTATGTACTTACAGAATACATTTTCCAACTGCCTACGCATGGTAAAATACACAGAATGTAAAATGTTGCATTTTGAACCTAGGTCGTTATTCACTATGAATAGTGTATAGGCGGGGCCTACCACCTCTGTTAGCCTATTCTGAGGGTTTCTATACGTACAGAACACCCTCCACATGTTGCCTATGCTAGGCATAACGCTTGACATGCTATATGCCACTTTTGGGGCCCGCTAGGTTGCGGGGCCCACCGAGGGCACAATTGGGGTTCGCTACCCATTTTGCCTATTTCAGGTGTTCTGAA
Organism: Dalechampia spathulata; assembly: GCA_948192965.1. Taxonomy (NCBI): domain Eukaryota; kingdom Viridiplantae; phylum Streptophyta; class Magnoliopsida; order Malpighiales; family Euphorbiaceae; genus Dalechampia; species Dalechampia spathulata. Next base: position 2,811 of record CANYBF010946024.1, on the reverse strand, counting down.
CGCACAGAACATGTTTTCACTAATGCCCATGCGAGGCATGACTCACGGCATCCCGAATGCCACTTTTTGGCCTTAATGGCCTCTTGGGCCTAAAACGGGCCCATTAAACCAAAACTCGATGTTCGGGACCGAATTTGGCAAAACTTATAACTACAAAGTAACTCGAAATATCGTTTGCACCTTCCTGGACATATGGCATGCATCCCGTTCAGCCCATAAGAGGTGGAGCATATAGGTCAAAAACACTATATGCGTAGCGCATAGCACTATGCGCTATGCATATTGCATAGTAAAGACGTTTGGTCGGGAGCCTTCTCGGGACCAAATTTGGAAAAACTTTGTTCTACAAAGTTATTCCTCACGTCGAATAACGTTTAAAGGCTTGGGGCACACAACTCGAAGCGACCACAGTGGGCCCTACGCGACGGGTTCCAAACTATATGCTGCGCATATAGACCTATATGCTGCACATATAGCCCTATATGTGGTGCACATAGTTTTAAAATTTTTCAAATTTAGGCAAAAATTACAAAATTACCACACCCAAAAATTGCTCTATAAATATAGAGCTCGGGGTTCATGTAAGGGGATCCCGAAATTGCCAAAAGGCAAGGCTAAACTCTACCAAAATCACTCTAAAAATTAATTAAATACTTAATTATTTAAATCCTTAGGATTTAGAGACAATTTGGCACTAGTTAGGGTCCCTAAACACGTGAGGAAGCAAGATTAAGGGAGAAGACCTACTGCTAAGAGGTAATTTCTTCATTTTACTTCATTTTCCTTCTATTTTTGAAGGTATATGCGCCACATATATACCTATGTGCGCCATATGTAGCTCATGTGTGGCACACATAGGGCTATATGCTGCGCATATAGCCCCCAGATTTCAAAGAAAAAGCCATTTTTCTCCCGGTTTTCTCTGGTTTTCTTCCCGATCTAGCCATTACAATGCCTTTCAAGGCCTTTCCATGCCTTGGGAGTCCTGGATCTGCCTTAAAACAAGCTGGATCTAAAATAATTTTAACTTTAAAATTATTTTTCATGATTTGGATGCAAATCCACGAGCCAAAACCAAGTTTTGAGTCCGATCTACCTAGATCGGGGCCGGATCTAGGGTTTCTGCTGAAAAATGTTTGATTTTTCTCCGGTTTTCAAAGCTATGTGGCCATATATACATCTATGTGCACCACACACAGCCTATGTGTGGCGCACATAGATCTATGTATAGCACACATAGATCTCAATTTTCATAGAAAAACCCGGTTTTAACCCGAATCGCTTCGGTTTTGAATTTTTCAGCAACTCTAGTAGCTTTTCCATGCACTTGGGGTTCTGGATCTATCAAAAATTGTCCAGATCTACTTGATTTTGGCTTTAAAATCATTTATTTCAATTAATTTCTCAATTAATTGTTTCGTTCATCGAACAGGAGGCTGATTTATGCTCAAAATGAGGTACTATCTTCATTAAAGTTGCTAGATTTTGTCTGTAGTTTAATTCTGTACTGACAGATTTCATTTTTGTACAGACTTACAAGCTGTGTGTGCCACATGTCATGCTATGTGCGCCACACCTAGCCTATGTGTAGCGCACATAGCCTGATGCGCGGTGCACATAGTTCACGTTTTTCCAGAAAAATCATATTTTGGGCCATATTTTCATCATATTTTGATGTATCCAGTGGTATTTGAGTCTCACAGTGGCTCAAGTATTCTGGACTTATCATATAAAAAATACATTTAATTAATTTTGGCCTCAAAATTAATTTTTATAATAAAAATGCAATTTTTACTCGTATAAAATGCGATTTTTGAAAGGATTGGATTTTATTTTATCGAGTGGCTTTCTCCAATAATTCTGAAGTGATGTGAGCCCTCCCATTTAATTTTCCATGATCAAATAAAATAATTTTGCTTAAAATTATTTTTATTAAAATAATTTTCATGATACAGCTCATGTTTATTCTTTCAATTATTGCCTAATAATTGTTGGATTTTGACTCTTGGTTCGTACTTTTAAATGGTATTGGACTAGTCAAATAAATCCAAAATTCATTTGCTACTAATGAATTTATTTATTTATTTTGCATATTAATCCATTCATGCATTTTTGGATCGTGCAATTCAAGGGGAAAAGGGGCATTACTTAATACCCTAGGAAATTATGTATACGAGGAATTTTTGTAATAGGATAGGATTTATTATCCTGTCTGTAATAATCTCCCTATCTCGTGTGTATCCCCCTAATTTCCTCGATCCCTTTCATCGGCCTTTATTATTTTTCGTTCGTGAATATTTTATATTTGCTTAAATATACATGTCATCATATCACATGCCATGTCACACGACACAATCACACACTATTATGCATGCCATGCATATGCCATGCCATAACATACCATATTTTTGTATGCACATATGTATGAATACGCAAATATGCCAAATATGCCAATACGCAATCCAATACGCTCAATCAATCAATACGCCTTATCATGCATATATATATGCCATGCTATGTCATATACTATGCCACGTTGTATGCCATAATGCATGTCATACCATATGCTATCACATATACTATGCTAAATACACATTCACATATGTATCACTATGCCATGACATGCATATGCCATGACATACATCCTTCACATGCCATGCATACGGTATACCATTCATTATGCCATGACATGCATATGCCATGCCATACATATTCCATATGCCATGCATATGGTATGCCATACACTTCACATGCCATACATATGGTATGCCATACAGATGCCATGTTATATGCATCATTTCACATCCCATG
>CANYBF010945793.1:0-24477 GCA_948192965.1 Dalechampia spathulata | reverse complement strand
ATAAATATGCACGATTCATATACATGATGATAATGACATTGAATTAGTTAAATGAAATGATGAAATGGTAAATGTGCATAAGCATAAATATGGCTAAGATATAAATCATGAATAGTGAATAAGAAGATGATTATTGATACTCGAATATCATTAATGGTAATATGATAATATGGCTGTCATGTTAAATGATTATTTGGAAATTATGTTGATATTGTTATGTTTGTTACACTAGCACCACTGATTTTTATACTCAGCATTTGTCAATTGATAAACGCAGGATCAAGTAAAGCCACAGAACAAGAATGTCAGTGAAGCAGCTGGACATATCAATAGAATATTGGTAAATGGTTTGGGTTCCTTCAAACTTCTATCTTTATAAACTATTATGCAACTATATAAACGAAATACTCTGGTAGTAAGTAAATTAAGTTTGACAAACCTAAAGATATATAAAATATTAATGCGTGTATGTTATAACTTTGATGTGGTAAAGACTTATTTATGATAATATGTAAAACCAGGGAACAATAAATGTATTGAATTAATATGAGTTTGCATTCAAGTTTTATATATATATATATATAATTTTTATGGAATGTATAGAATCCTTTGTAAGATAATTATTGACTTTCTCGGTTAGGGAGTTAATAATCATTCTACGGGAGCATGTTACGTAGCCAAAAGATGTGATAGTTTGACTTCTCTAGCCAATATCTTTATCGATTCTTCTTTATAAGATAAATTAGGTTGTATCTCGATAGACTCAATAAATATAATATGAGATGGATTCGATCTATATCTCCTTAACATCGATACATGAAACACATTGTGGATTCTATCTAATTCTGGAGGCAAGGCTAATCTAAAAGCCAATGGTCCCACTCTTTCTAATACTTCATGCTGTCCAATGAATCGAGGACTCAATTTACCTTTCTACTCAAATCGTATAATTTTTTTCCATGGAGACACTTTTAAGAATACCTTATCCCTGACATTATATTATATATCCCTTCTTTTGAAATCCACATAAGACTTTTATCTATTAGATGTTGCTTTCAACCAATTTTTAATCAACTTCACTTGTTCTTTAGCATATTGTACTAATTAGGGTCCTACTAATCTTCTTTCCCTAACTTCATCCCAGTGCAAGGGAGTTCTGTATCTTCTGCCATATAAAACTTCATAAGGAGCCATCTGTAAGCTAGACTGATAGCTATTATTATAAGTAAATTCAATCAATGGCAAATATTCATCCCATCTACCTTCCCACTCTAATACATAAGCCCTTAACATGTCTTCTAAAATCTGAAAAACTCTTTCTGATTGGCCATCTGTTTGAGGATGAGAAGTAGTACTAAAGTGTACCTTAGTACCTAATGCCTTTTGAAAACTCTCCCAGAAATATGATGTGAATCATGGATCTCTATCGGACATAATAGATGTTGGAACCCCATGTAACCTTACAATCTTATCAATATACAACTCTATCAGTCTCTCTAAACTATAATCCATATGCACAGATAAGAAGTGAGTTATCTTCATCAGTTTGTCTACTATAACCCATACAACATCATGTTTATCCTGTGTCAAAGGTAGACCCATTACAAAATCCATCGTTACATGATCCCATTTCCACTTTGGTATAGGTAAAGGATTAAGCAATCCTGCAAGTACCTGATGTTCTGCTTTCACTCATTAACATACTAAACATCGAGCCACATACTCTGTTATATCTTTCTTCATACCAACCCACTAATACTGTTGCTTCAAATCCTGATACATTTTTGTACTCCATGGGTGATATGAATATCTTGAATTATGAGCTTCTTCTCAAATTTGCTTCTTCAAATCTTCATTAGCTGGAATATATAGTCGTGTACCATATCGCAATATACCATCATCAACTAATGTGAAAATAGTGGTATTACTTGCTTGCATTTTTTACAATTGCTTTTGATATTCCTTATCATGTACCATACACTCTTTAATCTTATCTGTCAAATCTGAATTTACTTGTAATTGCAACTCAGCTAAGACATAATCTGGTCGCACTGTCAGTATAGCATTCAATCATAGAATCTCTTGTATTAGCATCATTGGTGACTATTGTAATGCAGCAAATGTCTTTCAACTCAAGGCATCAGCTACTAAATTAACCTTTCCCGGATGGTAATCTATCACGTAATCATAATCCTTAATTAATTCCATCCATCATCTCTATCTTAAATTTAATTCCTTCTATGTTCCCAAGTACTTCAGGCTTTTATGATCGGTCACTATACAAATAATATCGCCAGATCTTTAAAGCAAACACAATCGCAACCAACTATAAATCATGGGTAGGGTAATTCTTCTTATGCAGTTTCAATTATCTTGAAGCATAAGAAATCATCTTCTGTTCTTACATCAATACACAACCTAACCCATTTAATAAAGCATCACTATATATTACATAATCTTTCTCGGGTGTCGGTAAAGTCAACACTAGAGCCTATGTCAAACATTCTTTCAAACAATCAAAACTTCTTTGACATTTGTCTATCCACTCAAATGGAACATCTTTTTATAATAATGTAGTAAGTGGTGTAGCTATCATCAAGAATCCCTTAATAAATCTTCTGTAGTAACCAGCTAAACCTAAGAAATTATGGACTTTACTAATATTTCTTGGAGTTTTCCAATTAGCCACTGCTTCAATCTTACTGGGATTAACTTTGATACCTTCTGCTAAAATCACATGCCTAAGAAAGGTCACCTATTCTAACCAAAAGTCACATTGTGACAGTTTGCCATATAATCATTTTTCCCACATCTTCTATAATACAAGCCTCAAATATTCATCATGCTCATTTTGACTCTTTGAATAAAGCAATATATCATTGATAAATACAACCATAAACTGATCTAGGTACTCCTTGAATATAGTGTTCATTAGCACCATAAATGTTGTTGGTGCATTAGTTAAACCAAACGGCATCATCAAAAACTCATAATGACCATAACGAGTCTAAAAAGCTATCTTTGGAATATACTCTCCTTTACCCGAAGCTAATGGTAAGTAAACCTCAAATCTATCATTGAAAATACGGTCGCATCTTTTAACTGATCAAATAAATTATCAATATATGGTAAAGGATACCTGGTTTTGATTGTTACCTTATTCAGTTGCCTGTATCGATACACAATTTCATGGTACCTCTTTCTTCTTCATAAATAATACTGGTGCACCCCATGGGGAAACACTCGAGTGAATAAAACCCTTATCTAATAATTCCTGTAATTGAGTCTTTAACTCCTTTAATTTTATCAGTGCTATCCTATAAGGTGTACTTGAAAGAGGCTCTATACTTTGTAAAGTTTCTATCTCAAACTTGATTTCTCTATTTGGTGGCAACCCTGATAACTCATTTAAAAAAACATCTGGATAATCACATACTGTCAGTGTCTCTGATATTTGTACCCCTTTCCATCTCGTATTTATAACATGGGCTAATGTAGCTTCACATCCTTATGATAATAATTTTCATGTCATTATTGCCAAAATCAAACTAGCAGTCACCAATGGTACATTACCCCATATCTTCATCGTAGCATACTCTATATGCTAAAGTATCACTGTCTTTTGTTTACAATCCATGATAGCTTGATACTTAGATAACTATAAATCCTCAAAATGATATCATACTCTCGAAAAGGTAGCTCTACTAAATTAGATGAAAAGTGCATACCATGGACAACCAAAGGATACTGCCTATAAACCTGATTAACTATTATATCTTTACCTAAAGGACTACGGACTGCAATATCATATTCTAGCCCCTTATATTTGATATTAAGTAAGCATGCAAACTCAGTATTGATGTGTGAATGTGAAGATCTTGAGTCAAATAGTACCAAAGCATCATGATTAAAGATAAGGAAATTACCAATAATAACATCAATAGCTTCCAAGTCATCTCTCTATCTCAAACTATAAACTCTGGCAAAAGCCCCAACTAATTGATTCATAAATCCCTGATTATTACCTTGATCTCTACCATTAAGGCCTCAGCCTCTGCCACGATCTCCACTCTGAGAAGCATAAAAAATAGTTATAGGTAGTAGGTTCTGCTGATAGGACCCACCTTTAGACATTGTATATACTGGCATAATTCAACGTACAATGGAATCTCGTGCAAAATGTCCCGTACCACCACATCTATAATATAGATCTGTACTAACTCTATAAGAACCATAATGAGTATGACCACAAGTTTGGCACTGACTTATTCCAACTCCTGAACTACCATGGCCTATAATCCTCTCATTCTATGCTTGACGAGGTAATGGTGGTCTAGATCCCATCGATCGAGCTATAAATGAACTTTGAAATTTACCCCTCTTTTATCTACTAAACGATGAACTAGCTCCTTGAGATAATCTTCGAAACTGTTCGACTCTAACACCTTCCTCCTCCTTGATGGTACACTCTTAATTTACAGCATCAGCCATCAAAGTAGAGAAATCTTTATAGTTGAACCCCTGTACTAATGCTCTAATCCAAGGAGTCAGTCCCTGTTTAAACATTTTACATTTATCCCATCTAGTGGTAAGAATACTTATAGCATCATAAGCCAGTCTAGTGAACTCCTATTCATACTCTACCATGAACATGTTCCCCTATTTCAAGCTGAGGAACTCATGTAATTTTTGATCTATATATGCCGAGGATACATACTTTTATCTAAACTCCCTTTGAAAATCAGCCTAAGTCAACACTGGTGGATCAACCATGCTCTGTGGCATAGTCTTCCACCACTCATATGCATCATCCTGAAGCAAAGAAATAGCATACTCAAATTTCACTGAATCTAGACAATGTAATTATGATAAAACCCTCCTCGTCCTCTCAAGCCACATCTCAGTAACATACGGATCAGTAGTACCAGAAAAATCAATAGCCCAATATGCCCTTAACTTTTTGAAATCTTTCTTATATATATCTCTAACCATTACCGAAGGTTGAGCTGGAACCACTGTAGGAATTTGTTCTTGTAAAGATTTAAGGAACTGAGCAAATTAGGTAACTATAGGATCAATGGTAGATACAATTGGTTGTTATGTAGGAGGTAATCTCTCTCCCTATTTACCCTATTCAATGGGTCCCTAACGGACCTCTACCCTTTCACCAGCTTCTAATGTACCTTCTTGTGGGTTAAAGTTACCCCACCTTCCTCACCAATTATAACCACTCTATTTGTCATAGTATGTAATCTATAAATATACACATGGATCAAAATAGTCATCAGTGGTAAGGACTAATAATACTCCTATTATGCAACTCATTAACCTTAGACAATAGTCATACAAGCAACAATCATAAGTCAAGCTAACCTTAGCTCTGATACCACTAAAACATGTCACACCCAACCCAATGTAACATGCTCCAGTAGAATAGTTAATAATTCCCTAAGCGAGGAAATCATCAATTATTTTACAAGGGATCTATACAATTTTTTTTATTTCTTATACTTTATTTAGTTATGTCTGATAATATATATATATATATATATATCATTCGATAATACTTGTAGACATGTGTAATACATAAAAGTATACATCCATTATATCTTAAAACATATGTCTTACATTTGTCATGCATACTCATACCATCATTCCTTATATATGATCTGCATATTTAATTTTACATGATAAGGTGATCTTGATAATACGCGCAACACAAAAATACATCATATAAGTATTACTGCCGCTAAGGTTAATATAATAAGTTGCATATACAAGAACACTGTAGAGTATGTTACATTGGTCCAAAGCTACGTTGAGAATGAGATTCTTCAAATCACAATCTTCCTTGATTGTAGATTGGTCAGCCTAAACTCTCGCCCGAATGTCTTGGTTCTGCATTCATCAAATAACAAACGTCGAGTATAAAACTTAGTGGTGCTATAAAATGAGTAAATGACATGTGCATGTATCATAAATGATATATTAAAGTCAAATCATGGTAAACTAGCATTAAACAGTATAACTGTACCATATCATGCCATTTCTGCTCCACTCATTAGCCATTACAAGCAATGCTTATTTCATACTATATAAAAAAATAAATAAATACCATAAGAGAATCCACGGTAACTTTTATGTATCAAATATTACACTATACTTTATTACTCTGTATACATCTCTATATAAGCATAATTGTAGTGCATTCATCATTCCATCCTCTATACTTTCATGATATATGAATGATAATGTCTGTCTATAAGAATGCATTCATGCTTTGCATTCTCCCTCTGATTTTCCTGTAACATTTCATTTTTTTTCTGTATGATTGTGCACAATCTCAATTTGTACTAGGTTCCTCTATGTACCAGTACTCATCTCTTAAAGAAGGGTATTATAATTGTGTGGTTTAGTGAACCCATTTTTCTTTTCTGTGTGTTTCGATACTCATCTCCCGTACGAGGGCATTATAATTTTATGATTTCATCGAGGGAATTAATAATAAATGTATGACCCAGTACGCTATCAATGAATATTGCTCTTGAAAGTCCTACTGAAGTATGGCAACATGACACTATTTATAGTGGTTCGGCACAACTCTTTGCCTATGTCCACTTCTCCTAAGTCATAACTTAGCGTTCCACTAAAAAACCAATTCACAATACAACAAATGGATTTCTCAGCATGAAACCAATCCCTAGTGTTTTGTAAGCTCATACTCAAACCTTTACAATCAATATCAATCTCACAATAATCAACTCTCAATTATAATGTTAATGCCCCAAGCATTAATCACAGACCAACCCAAGATTACAATAACAAAAGCTTAGGTTATGAAAGATACAAGAACAATGACAGTTTGAATCATAAAACAAGCAAGATTAAGTTTGCATCCAAGAAACCTACTTGAAAATAGCTAACACATAAAGTAGAAGCTCATAAAGGAAGAATGTAAACGTTAGAGATGCAATAATAAAAGTTATTCTAAGTTATCTTGCAAATAGATCTATTAGAAAGCTTTTAAAATTTTTATGGGAATGTGTGTATAACTGTACCATTATCCCATACGCCCATACATTAAAATCTTGTGTCTAATAATCTCCCCCTTTTTGATGTTGGTAATCAATTTAAGTTCAATTTGTAAAAACATACTCAAATAATTTTGATTTGAAAATCTCCCCCTTTATTTTAGAATTTATATAGTCAATTACCAATAATCAATCAATAATCAATCAATCATAAAAGGGAATAATCAGAATAAATCTCAATCATAAAAATCATAATCTGAGTAATACAATCAGAAATAATCAAAGGAGTACAAAATGATCAAAGTAAATAATCAAATATCATAAATGAAATAAATACAATAAGGATTATAAGAGTCAAAGTCAACTACATATAATAGTTAACTAACTAAAATCTAAAATCATCTCTAAAATCATCTCTCCCTTTGACAACATCAAAATAATCAATGTGGACTAGAAGGAGGAATAAATAAATCTAGCAAAATATTAATTGACTATAGGGTAGCAGTAATAGTCGTTTGAAAGTCTTGAGAGTTAGTAATGTGTTGATCTAGGCACTGATCAATAGAGTCAAGATGATGCTCAAAACCATTAAGTCGAGTGTTGAGCATCATAAAATACTGAGTAAGAAAATTAGTAATAGAGGAAGGAGCAGCAGCAGGATCAAGAGTGGATGTAGCATCAGATGCAGGAATATCAGCAGTCGTAAAGGATGATCCACCCTTAAAATGTCTCTGACATTTACAGCTAAGGGCCATCTGGTGTGTAAAGTCAACAGCAAGGGAATCAGCAGAAGCATAAAACTCTGCTGGTGTATTCTTTAAGAGAGGCTCTTGTATGTACCTACAGACGTCAACTACTCTGTGTCTATACAGAGCCACAGTATCATTGGGAAGACCTAATGCTAAGAGATGCTTGAGTTGCCTCTTAATGTACTCATAATGGATGGCAAACTTGTGGGTATGGTCACGTTTACTAAGCATGGAATGCTCAATGAAGGACATATCAAGATTAGAACCCTTAGGTCTGGGAGTAGGAGGATAAGCTGAAAAGGCATTTAGCCAATGGCAGAGATGGTGAATGATAGAACTAAAGAGAATAGCTCTGTCAGGCTATTTCTGAACGCCAACCTTATGAAAAGAAGTCTAAAGCCAGTGTATAGACTGGATAAGGGTGCCCATGACCATGGAGTGAAGAAAGATCAGGTCAGGGCCGGTAACAATATCATTTGACTTTGATCTCTCAAAATTAAGGTAGGTGATCAGTCGATGATAATACTACAAAGGAGGGGACTTAAGATATGAGGTTTTTAGGCTTGAGGGACGGAAGGGAGTATCAAGTGCGATATCCCTCCAAAAGACATTATGATCAAAGATCACAGATTTGACATTAGCAATGCTATCGATAGAGAAGTAGAAGATAGCATCAACTTAGAAGAGGTGAGTTTGTAAAGTTTTCGAAAGAGACAGAAGGAATAATCAAATGACACATCGAGCCTGAAAGTTTCTAGAAACTCGAGTGCAATAAGCTGGATAAAGTAGTTATCTAAGAAAGTAAAATTTGACCAACTAGCATTAGCCAAAAAATACAAAACATCAGCCTCCAATCTGACCTGAGGATAGTTAATTGACATGTAGATCGAGAGTGAGAGAAGACTTTCTCACTCAAAATAGATTGCTGAATGGCAAGAACCTGGAGGAACAGATCATTTGACTCTACCTCATCCCTCAGAGGAAGAACCACCATAAGACTCAGGAGCAGACATAGTAAAAATTAGGAGCTTTTAGAGAAAAATCAAATTTTGCAAAAATTTGAGAGCAACTCAATAGAATTTTGAGAAACCCAAAAAATTTGACCTGTATAAAACTCAATCACATTTGAAATATAACTTAACAACATAATCCTAAACAACTTTCTCTAAAGAATCTATATCAAAATCTGAGTAAAATGGCATAAAAATGCAAGATAAAACTGAATAAAATAGTAAAAATTCAAAATGAAAACCAAAGATTCATGAAGAATTAGACCAAAATACAAGAGTAGGGTAATGGATAAAGTGATTTTAAGTGTTTTGAGATTAATTTGAAGTGATTTAGTGGTGATTTGAGAGAGAAATTCAGAGAAAACTAGTGAGCAATAATTAGTGGTGGTGAGAAAATTAGTTTAAAAATAAGGTTTTGGAGTCGTGTATGGGCAAATCACTAAGGTGTACAACCATATCGGCTCAAAAAGCTTAAAAATTTTTAGAAAATTGAATCGTATATGGGCGTACCAAATTTGCGTATGACCATATGAGAGCTTCGATAGAAATTTTAATTTTTTGAAAGAATTAATTGTATGGGCATATGAAATTGTTGTACGGTTGTACCATTGCTTTCGTAGAAATTGGAATTTTTAAGAAATAAGTTGTACGGGCATACCAACATCACGTAAGACCATACAATGGCCTCGGTAGAAATTAGAATTTTGAATTTTTGAAGCATATGATATATAGACAGGGGTGTACAATCGTACCTAGCATTCGGCAGATTTTGGAATTTTGATATAAGGAGTCGTATAGGTGTACCAAAATGCATACGACCATACAGACCTAAAAAATTAGAAAATTTTGAAGAGTTTTAGAGATTTTTCTGAATTTTCCTAAAGTCCACCAAGCATTCCTACTTCAAAAATGATCCATCTATCATTCCTAGCTCATATTTGATAAAGTTTAAACGTTCTTCACTTAGGGGTTTGGTGAAAATATCCTCAAATTAATGAGTTGTATTAACGAATTCTAATAGAACCTTCCCTTTTTGCACATTATCACACAAGAAATAATGTCTAATGTCTATATGCTTAGTTCTAGAATGTTGTATGGGATTCCTAGATAAATTTATGGCACTAGTACTATCACATTTGATGGATGTACATTACACACAAAAATTGTAATCTCTCAATTATTGTTGAATCCATAGCACTTGATCACAACAACAACCAATAGATATATATTCAGATTTAGTGGTAGATAATGAAACACAATTTTATTTCTTGTTAAACCAAGAAACCAAATAATTTCCTAAGAAATGATAAGTTCCTGAAGTACTTTTCCTATCTAGTACATTTCCAGTAAAGTCAACATTAGAAAAAGCAATTAAGTCAAAATAATTACCCTTAGGGTGCCACAGGCCATAGTGTAAAGTACCAATCAAGTATTTAAAAATCCGTTTAATGACACTCAAATGAGATTCCCTAGGAAATGCTTGAAATCTAGCACACATACACACAATAAACATAATATCAGGCCTAGAAGCAATTAGATAGAGCAAGCTACCTATCATACCTCAATACTTCTTTTGATCAACTTATTTACCACTTTCATCCATTGAAAGCTTGGTTATAGTGCTCATAGGAGTCTTGCTTGCTTTAGCATCTTCTAGCCCGAATTTCTTCAACATCTCTTGAGTATACTTGAATTGATTGATGAAGATACCATCTTCATATTGCTTGACTTGAAGTCCTAAGAAGTACTTAAATTCTCCCATCATGCTCATCTTAAATTCTCCCATCATGCTCATCTTAAATTCTCCCTACATATACTTAAAGAGTGGAGGTGGATGCTTTTATAAAGATAGTTCCCTTAAAGGCATAAGAAGAATTTTTTTAAAACCAATGCCTTCTTTATCACCACTAATTTTTTGATATTTCAAAATAGAATCGATTTTAACACCTCCTTGTTCAAATCTAGACAAATTATCTTTCAATAAATCCTTTTCTTTTGAAATTTTATCAACTTCATTTTTCAAAGCTTTATTCTCTTTCTCAAAACCTTCAATTTTAGTTTTGCAAGAAACAAGTTCATTTTGCAAATCACTCTTTTCTTTTGAAATACATGAAAACTTATTTTTAAGTGATTTATGTCTTTTTACCAATTGCTCATACTTTTCTAATAATACTTCTAATGTATCACATTTATCATCATCATCAACATAGTCATCATTACTATAATAAGATTGTGAGGAAGTGATTACCTCATCCTTTTTGTCATCCATGAATGCCATGAAGTAAAGATTTATTGCTGCTTCATCACCAGACATGTCCTCATTGGATTCGTTATCATCATCCCAAGTAACTTTCAATGCCTTCTTCTTAAATGGCTTGTTGAGTGAGAATACTCATTTCTCATATGTCTCGGCTTATTGCATTCATAAAAAATGGTTGGACCTCTTCAAAACATGTCTCTCTTTCCATGGTCCTTCTTTGTATCAAATGGCTTCTTGCCATCCTTCTCAAATTTCTTCTTTTTCATAAGAAGATTTTTTATTCTTTTGGATAGGAGTGTAACTTCATTGTTGATTTCTCCTTCACTTGTGGAAAAGGCATCATCATCCGTTGAAGCTTTAAGTGAAATCCCTCTTCGTTTGTCTTTTTCAACTCCTTGCTTGAGGGTGATCTCGTGTATAAGGAGTTTGCCAAGCAATACATCAGTTGACAAAATTGATAAGTTGTTTGCTTCTTCAATTGAGGTGACTCTAGCCTCCCAATCCATCTTTATAAGAACACGCAAGATTTTGTTATTGATATCCTCTTTTTGATACATCTTGTCTAGCTTCATTAATCCATTCATGATCACAATGAGGCGGTTATACATCTCGGAAATGCTCTCATTCACCTTCATTATGAATAACTTACATTGATGAGTTAGAAGCTGGATTTTCTTGGTTCTCACTTGATTCATTCCTTTGTGATGAGTCTCCAAGGCATCCCATATTTTCTTAGCCATATCACAACACGTCCATACTTTTCACGACTAATTGTATAATACAGCATGTTCATTGCCTTTTTATTCCTCGCATTTACTTCAAATTCTTCTCTTATCCAAGTCGCCTTGGGCTTAAGAGTTATAACACCATTTGTTGTTGGAGGAGGAGGAGAAAACTCATTCTCAATTAAGTCAAATAAATCAACACCATCGCTTTCTAAGAAAACTTCCATTATGTTCTTCTAATAAGGATAATTGGTTCCATCAAAAAAGGAGGGTCTACTGTAGGATTAGCTTTCAATGCTTTGAGTTACCATAGGATATTTAGCTCTAGAATGTTACTTCTAATTACAGAATGAGCACCAAATGCTCTAATACCAAATGAAAGTCCTGTGGAAGTATAGCAATACGACACCGTTTATAGTGGTTCGGCATAACTCTTTGCCTACATCCACTTTTCCTAAGTCACAACTTTTGGTTCCATAAAAAAATCAATTCACAATACAATAAATGGATTCCTCAACATGAATCCAATCCCTGGTGTTTTGCAGACTCACACTTAAACCTTTACAAATAATATCAATCTCACAATAATCAACTCTTAATTACAATGTTAATGCCCCCAAGCATTAATCATACACCAACCCAAGATTACAATAATAAAAGCTTAGGTTATGAAAGATACAAGAACAATAAGAGTTTGAATCATAAAACAAGTAAGATTAAGTTTGCATCCAAGAAACTTACTTGAAAATAGCTAACACACAAAGTAGAAGCTCACAAAGGAAGAATGTAGACGTTAGAGATGTAATGATAAAAGTTATTCTAAGTTATCTTGCAAATAGATTCATTAGAAAGCTTTTAAAAACTTTTTAGGAATGCACGTATGGCTGTACCATCATCTTGTATGCCCGTACTGACTTAAAAACCATAATTCACAAACTTCACCATAAGCTGGGTATGGCCATACCACCCATTGGTACACCTATACCAAAGCTTTGGCACTTTTCAACATATGGTACGACCAACCCGTATGGTCGTATAACCAATACATAAAATGTGCTACGACCGTACCATAACCGGTACACTCGTATCGATGCTTTGATATCTATAATTCAAAAACATAATAACTTGGTATACCCGTACCAAACATAAAACAGTCAAACAGTTAATCTTTATGTATGAATGATTCATAACATGATGCATGACTCATGCTTTAATGATTGTAAGCAATGATGATCATATGATCCCATTCAATATAAACTCACTACATTGATATCATAAGCAATTAAGTGAGATATCATCATTTTAAGACCCTATGTAGGGTCATAAGATGGATAGCACAAACCTGTTATAAACTTGCCCTTATTCAAACGTCTTGGTGATAGGTGTAATTCCTCCTCTGAAACACTTAAATCATTATAACACATTCACTTTTAATAAGAATAATCATATAATGTACAGTGATAATTCACATTGCACCAATTACAACTTATTCATGTGTATAGTCAACACAATTCAAGCATTCATAAGTGAACCCCCTAATCTCATTTAATCAAATCGTAAAATGTATATTGATAGAGTCCCTGAATACAAGTATATAATCAATCACTCAAGTATACCAACAAGTTTGCATGGCTTACTAAGTTAACACTCAAAGCAAAATACTACAATAAAACATAAAATCATGCTACCCCTAAGAAGTAGTCTACCTTTTGGGAGTTTTTTGACCAATAAAATGACCTTAAAATAAAATAAGCCTTATACCATTAGAAACTAGACTCAAAGAGATTTCCAATGATATATTATACACCCCAAAAATCATTTGATAAGGTCTTTAAAATTTACTATCATGATATTGACAGTGTCAAGTATGATCGTGACAGTGTCAGGTGCGATCATGATAGAAACTAAAACTGGATGCAGTCATGATCGTGACACCACTATCACAAGCATGAAACTTGGCTCAAATTGCAGTAGTAACTCACTCAGAATAGAGTAAAACCATGTATAAAAGAAAGTCATTAAGTTATATGACTCAAAACAACCCTTTAACTAATGAATTCCATACTACAACACCTAAAAACACCATTTACACACTTCAAGCAGCAGCTAAAATGATAAATTCTAGGGTTAGAAATTAAGGATTTACATAAATCCATATATCCCAACAGAATTCCATCTTGTTATAAGAGAACACCAAATTCAATAACCTAATTTCTTTATTCTTTCATCATTCAGTCAAATTCTTCCATTTATACATAATCAATACAAACCTTATAATAACTTACTTCTTCCTTTAAGATGTAAGAAAACATAAAGAAGAAGAAAACATAAGGAGAGCATATAGACACCAAAAGAGCATCAAAATTGAAATCTATGTATGATTTACCTTGGAATAGTGTTTTGTTCTTTTAAGTGAAGATGAAAAGAAGAAGGAGAAGAGAAGAAAGTATTATGGTGGAAGGAAAGGATGAGGAAAACGTTTTATTGATATCCTTAAGGTAATATGCTTTAATTTTTGACTTACATTTAAGAAGGACCAATTATAAAGTGTCATTTGTAAAGCTTTGGTTCATTCCTTAATCAACTTGCTTCTTTCTTCTTAATTACTTTTTTTTTATCATAATTAGGTTCATAAGAAAGCACTTACCATGCATTATAATGTTATGGACATAAACCATACATAACATAATTTTCAATTATAACCTTAACTTTCCTTGAAATACCATTTATATCCTAGCTTAAAATTTTATATACCATTGCTTTTAACTTTACTTTAATTTATATTTACACACTTTAAACTATACTATATCATATAATAACATATTAAACATGCCAAGGCATCACTTTACACACATAAAGTCCATTATAAAGCTTCATCCAAGGCATTCAACCAAAACATACCTGATTTGCATCTTTAGTGCATATTCACTACTTTAATTATCTTTTCACTTTCTTTTCATTTCTTTCTCTATAAATTCCATATCATATGAAATTTCCTTGATCTATAAGACATTTTATTTCACATTCATCACATCAAAGTACTTATGCATCATATCTCATTCATGTAATTCATGCACTAATTAATCTTTAACTATAACGTATGCATAAAATGCAAACACACAGGAATGCTATGTATGTGGATGTGACATTAACCTTAACCTTACAATCCATATTACCTTCTAAAAGAGAGCTAGTAGAGGTTTATGCAACATTTGAGTGCTCCTTATTCTTGAGATGTAAAGAGTAACCAAAAACTAAATGCCTATACTTACCACAATAAAAGCAAAAATGTGGGAGACCTTCATACAACTACTTGTATACAACCATTCACTTTAAACCTAAACACTAGAGGTTTAACAAGATCAATCTCAACAAAAAAATCATACAAACTTACCTCTATTCATCAACTCAATATTATATTTAACTTTCATAATCTTGCCAATTACATCACCAATACTCCTAAGCACCTTCTTATGGTACCAATTCAATGGTAAACCAAGAAGATGAACCCAAGCAACGATTGGCCTTTCCTATTATTAAACTTAAAAAGCCAAGATTTTACCACCAAATAATGACCCAACACCATCCATGGACCATCGATAAGAGCTATTCTCATATTCTCCTCATAATGAAATTGAACCAAATAGTACCCATTATCTAAATCAATAACCTTCAAATCACTCATATCATTCCAAAGAACCTTCAACAGATAATAGAGGGACTTATAGCCTATTTTCTTGCCCAAGAGCTTAACCAACATCGAAGTCTTCTAAGGATGAGATAGATACTCAATTACCTTCTCAGAAAACATAATCGACAAAATGCCATCATCATTTAAAACCACCATATCCACATCTTGAAACTTAAGCTCCTTAAGATCCTTAAACAAGTCCTTATTCACATGAAAAGAATCCTCCAACAATTTGTCTCTAAATGAAATAAAAGCATCCAAAATGCAATTAACTTTTGGATCTACTTGAAACTTCACTTTCTTACGAGTTTGATCATCACGATCATCAAACAATGGTGGTGATTTCTCCAAAATCCTTATCATGGCCATTTTTTTAGTATTGTTATTTTTAATAGATAAATTATGATTGAAAATTTAAATTACATATTTTCATTAAATTGATTTAATTAATTCAAGAAATAGTGAA
This sequence comes from Dalechampia spathulata, assembly GCA_948192965.1. NCBI lineage: Eukaryota > Viridiplantae > Streptophyta > Magnoliopsida > Malpighiales > Euphorbiaceae > Dalechampia > Dalechampia spathulata. The sequence continues at coordinate 8,545 of CANYBF010945793.1, read as the reverse complement.
AATTAGATATTTGCACATCTTTGCAAAACATTTGTCAAAAGTTTCAATTTTTACAATATGTAATCAAAATCAAATAATGATTTGAAATAATGTTTATCTCATAATTGATCAAAATAAGTTGATAAAAGCTTAAGCATCATATAAATAAAAATAATTGGTAACGAGTCTATATTTTTTTCTTATTTTGTAATTTTGAAAAATATTTTTAGTTTTTGACAAAATACCCAAAATCACATTAATTTAATCATTTTCAAAAAAAATACTTTACATTTATGTCATTATCTTTGGTCACTATTCTCAAATTTCTATATTCTTTATTATGTTCAACTATAAGATTTCTTTCTATAATGCATCTCTTGTTTATCATATTTAACTAGATGGTACCTTTATATGTTTTTATTGAATGTTAATATTATTTTAAGATATATTTAAATTGAATCAAATTTTATCTTCAATGATGAATTAAAAAAAGTAAATTCTATATTGTTAGTTATGTTAGTTATGATGTTGACAGTATATCCAAATAAAAGTTTGTATGAATTAATTGTTAAGAAATTTAACATTCAATTGAAAACTATGTAGATTTAATTAATACTTATATTATTATTAGAAAACAATTTTTAAAAAGATAATTTTTTAAAAAAAAGTAGTAAAAATAAAAATAGAAATAGAAATAATTGAAAATGGATAAAAAAACACGGGTATAAAAATATTAACTAATATAAATTTTAATAATCTTATCAAAAATTAATACTTTTAACTATAATTGTAAAATATGCAAAAGAAAGATTTGAATATTTTTAACATTAATTTTTTACCTGTATGGATAGATAAATTTTACTATGTAATAACGATTATTATCATAAACTATAATCCAAGTATTAAAGGTATTAAAGGTGCAAACGAGTCTAAGCATTTAATTATTTAAGTTTGGCTCATAAGATTTTAGTCAGGCTCAAGCTTGATTCAACTTTTAAAAAATTTTAAATATCAAAGTTCAAGTTTGGCTCAAGCTCGAATATATGAGGCATGTGTTTTGGTTTGAACTCGGCTCAAGATTGACTTGAGTCAAACTTGAGCTCGATTCAAGCTAAACTTGTTTCCACACTCGAATAAAGCAAAAAAAATGATTCAATTTATAAAATATTATCATAAACTATTGATATTATAAAGAAAAAATAAATGTGTAATATTCAAAATTTTAAACATTTTAATGATATTTGTTTAATAGCAAAATAAAAGTAGAGAAATGATATTTTCTAAATAGAATTCTTATATCTCACTTCGGTCATTCCTAACTTATTGAATTATGATATTCTTTCATCATAAATTATTATTAATTTTACAAGATGATAGATCTATTGGCTAACTCATAAGTATTATTTACATTTAAGTTTATATAATTAAGAAACTTATTTATTCTAATACTATTGAATCCAATATATGATTAAAATTTTATGATTTCAAGTACTATAAAAATATCTATCATCTATGTAAATTATATTTTATTTGAAATTAAAAATAAATATATTATATAGTATTTATTAGTAAATTATTTATAAATACAACAATATAAAAATTGAAATAAATAATATATTTTTAATTATTACATACATATATTAATGAAATATAATATTTATATATAATATAAATACATTATTAATATTATATAATAAAATGAATTGTAAAAAAAATAATTGAAGCAACTTACGAGTTTATAAACAATCTAACTCACGAACTAGTAAACGAGTCAGTTTGTGAGCATATATGAATTAAGTATTAATGAGTTGAATCTCAACCATGAAGTTTTAAAATCAAAGTTGAGCTTTATTCATTTAAATTAACGAATTAATTCAAATGAATTTTTATAGAATTAAATTTTAAGTAGGCAATGAATGGCTGATTTCAATTCCACCCATACCGACAATCACTATTTTAAAAATTAAATATTTGACAAAATTTTGGAATTTTCTACGCCAATAATCTTTAAAAATAAATGCTCGATTTGAAGTAGTTAAGCGCCAAAGTGCGGACTTTTCAACGAAGAAAAGTCAAAGTACCAGCCAATTGGATTAGGTCGTTTATGCTTTGTACCATAATACACATAAAAAAAAAGAATTTATAAAATCTGCTAACAAACCACTAACTGAACTTGGTAGGAATAATCCATTTAAAAGTACATTAAAAAGTAATATATATATATATATATATAGTTCAAATGAAGGCCAAGATAAATAAAGAGGATGAGGTTTTTATATTCCCAGTTTATCCTCATGGGTTTTGTTTATGTTAAAAAAATATGGCATCAGGTTTTACAATTTAATTGCGATAAAAATAAAAAATAGAAGTATCGAAATTGTTTGAAAAAGTTATCCGGTCAAATGTATAACCAGTTTTTTCAAAATAAAAAAAGTTATTTGATTTAGTTGATTCAAAGATATTAATCAATTGGGGAAGGAAATACATGTTTTTTTTACTCATTCAAATTCTTCTAAAAGTTGACGGTTTCAGGCGTATTTTTTTATTGAACAATTAAATTAAATGTTTATTTGGGTATGTCTCATAAATTCACTTTTAATCTTCAGAATTTAGATGAATTCTTTTTTGTAAATAGAATATGCATTGGGATAGATCAAGTTAAATTAGGTTCAACAGATATATGGTTTCAGTTACATAATTTTTTACAATATCAAATATATATTTTAAATGATAGGATCTTCCGAGTTTTTTTTATTTTTATTTTAAAGTTTGGTGATTATTTTATATATTGCATTTTCTTATTAAAATGTGTACAGAGGAAAGAAAATCTACAAAACGACGAATGAAGAAACGCGTTGAATGCTGCTTCTACTAGTAGTGCCAGTAGTATCATATTATGGTTTTATCTTCGTTAACAAATCCCTGACATTTGCAGTTTCATTACCCACTACCACCTCCCTCCCTCTCTCTCCTCAGCCCCTCCCGTCTCTCTCTCTCTAATTTTGACATATAATCTGAATCTTGTAGCAGTGGCAGAGTAGGACTGAAGCTCTGATTTCTGTGATCTTTCTCTTTTGTCTTTCTGGGTATGAACAGAAGCATCAATTTGTCTTTCTGGGTATGAAAGTACATGAAAAATGATAAAAGGATATCTCAAACTTATGCAATCAATGGATCTGATGGTTCTTTGAAATTGGGAATACTCTGTCATTATACTTAGTTTTTAAGGCTTGGTTGATCAATCATATAGAGTTTATCAGATAAATCTGAATACAAGAAGCAAGTTCTTTGGTCCAATTTCTTGCGCTTTCCTGTTCTTTTTGGTAAGTTCATTGCTCTACTTTCCATTTCTGCTGTTCTGCTGAACTGTCAATATTCTCTCTGTCAATTCCTTATTTATCTTTCCTCTCCACGCTGTTAGGTTTTAGAGGAAAAACAAGAAAGACACAACAGAGAAATATTGAAGACTCCTTGAAATGTCACTAGCGATCAAACCGCCATATCCACACCATCACCACCATAACAAAACCACAACAACAAATCACCGAGACTGGACACAGATCTACACAATCTATGGCATGGACCAATGGCAGACATTGATTTTCCTTTTATGCCATGCCATTTTCTTCGCAATCTTATCAATTCTATTCCTTTACCACTTCGACCCTCTTTGCAAACTCATAGAATCCTTCGTTCTTTACTTTGCCGCCACCACCACCACGGCCAGCACTGCCGGAATTGCACGTTTTACTGCCGGATTTACTGGGTGCGTCACTGCTCTTTCAGCAGTTTGTTTGTTTTTTGCGGCTGGGAACTTCTTTTACAGCTCCGTCGCTTTGCATCATGACATGGCCCAAAGAATGGTCAGCTATGTGAATGATTGGTCCAACGTTAAGTTAGCACTTGATATTGGGTGCGGTCGAGGAATCTTGTTGAATGCTGTTGCTACCCAGTTGAAGAAAACCGGTAGTTCGGGTCGGGTTGTCGGATTGGACCGCTCTAAACGGACTACTCTATCAACTCTTCGTACAGCTAACATGGAAGGTCGGTGATTTGGCAATTAGTTTAGTACCAACTTTAATGCTTTTAAGAAATATAATTATTTTTGTCAGTCTTTTTAAATATGGTATCATTTTAATTTACTGCTACCAATTTTTGAAGGCTCTTTTTTAGATCAATTTAATGCTTACTTTTTTATTTGAAAAATAGGAATGGTTCATTGAGTTCTGCAAATCATTCAATAAATTATTTTCCGGTTATTTAAAATTATAATTTGATAAACTAAAAGCACCTTATGCTTTTTTTTTTCGTAAAATTGTATGATTCAAGTTTATGGGGGTGATTTCCTTGATTGTTGATTTTATTTGTGTTAGGTTAATGACAACTTTTTTAATGCTAACAGGAGTGGGAGAGTATGTGACTTGCAGAGAAGGGGATGTGAGGAGCTTACCATTCGGAGATAACTACTTTGATGTTGTGGTTTCAGCTGTGTTTTTCCACACAGTAGGAAAGGAGTACGGCCATCGGACGGTGGAAGCAGCAGCAGAGCGAATGAGGGTGTTAGGGGAGATGGTAAGGGTGCTGAAACCCGGAGGGATCGGAGTGGTGTGGGACATAATGCACGTGCCGGAATACGTCCGGCGTCTACACGAGTTAAAGATGGAAGACATTCGAGTTTCCGAGAGCGTAACTGCATATATGGTCAGCAGCCATATCGTTTCATTTCGGAAGCCTGACAATCAGAACGTGCTGGGCCTCAATGAGGTTAGGCTGGACTGGAGATGCTGATCAAACAATAAGAATGCATGAGTTAGTTTCTAGTTAAAATTGGAGGAAAAATCTAATTAACTAAAAAGACAGAACATGAAGAATCGCAAGAGTTAGACCTATATATAAACACAAGTTAATGATGAATATGCTTCCAAAAATCTGGGGAGACGAAGCCGACCCAGATGCATTACTGGAAGCGCGTATATATATATATACACATATATACAAAACTTTCATGTAGTTTATGATATATGGTTATCAATGCAAGTATTGATGGCTTTGTTTAGAATTATTTTATCAGATTTTTCTCATCTTTTTTTTTTTTCTGGAGCTCTTCTATTTTTGTTGTGATGACTCATACGGTCTATGTGCATGCCACCTGTGTTCCTTAATCATTTCTGCTTACAGGTTTCTAGTAATTCGCAGAAGCATGGTTTTATATAATTGATAAATTGGATCAAAATGCGATGGATTTACATAAAAAGTGAAAAATTGAAATCGTAACGAGCAAAGAAAGGAAGAAGGATTGGTTCGTCGACAGGCGACTACTTTTATATCCTAGTAAGTCGATGTCCATGTTACTGATAGATGAGAGAGTTATGAAATAACAGACTGGGAACATACCTCTAAGCTATTCTGAGGCTTTTCTTTTATGAATGAAGACATGATTGTTATACTTTATTGAGAAACTAGTGTACAAATTGTGGTTGGTACGAATATTTTTTAATTAAAATAATAATCTTATAAATTTATAAATATTTATAATATAATTATCCTAAGTTTTATTATTAACTTTTCAATTTCTATTAAAATAATTAATATGAAAATGAAAACTTGAATTAAACGTTATTTAATATACATCATATTAGATATAATTAAAGATAAGAAAATAAAGAGTTAAGCTAATTATAATTAATCTTTATTTAATATAATAAATGTATGAACATTTTGAAATTACTACTTAGAAATGATTAATCAAAAGAAAAAGAAAAATTACATACTAAAAATGATAAATAAAAAATTATTTATAAATAATATTGTTAGATGCGTTCTTATGATCTTTATAAGTAAATTTATTATTTTTTTATGCATGTAAAAATAAAATAAAATAAAAATTATATTAATCACTGTTGATTTAGATTTTTATCAATTTCTAATTCAAACAATTTCTATAAATAAATGTAAGAAATATATACTTATTTTTAATAACTCATCCATTTAAATAATTGATTTCTTGAAAATTTAAATTTAAATATTAAATAAAAATATATGAAGATAATAATATGAGTTGTTAAGAATTTGACACATAAAAAAATAGATAAATAAATATTAGAGAAAATATACAATTATATCTCAATAATATTTCCATCAAACTATCATTTAATTTTAAAAATTTAATTAGAATTAACAAATTATAATTGAAATTATTTTAAAAAATAAATGCAATAAATTAATTTAAAAATGTGTTTGGATGTTACACTCAATGCATTATAATTTTAATTTTTTACAAAAATAAAAATCCAATAAAGTAACGTAAAAATATAAAAGAATATTACACATTAACATGTTATTTATACATTTAGTATTTTTTTTTAAATTACCAATGTGAATTAATAAAATAAAAGATATTTTGTTTTATAATTTTTTGTAAATTAATTTATCATTGAAGTTATACCAGCATAATATTTGGGTTTTTTAACATAATTATAAAAATTTACTCATGAAACAAAAAATAAAATATATAGTTTAATTACACTTTAAAAGTATCATTTATAAAAATAAAATTAATGCAGATATTTTTCATATTAATTGTTTAAATAAAAAAAGTAACATGATTGATGATAATAGTAATACTTTGATATAAATATAGTGTTACTAAATGTGTAACAAAAAATCAACTTAACGGAAAATTCAACAATTAAATAAAATAAATGGTTTGAAATTATCATTCAACTCAAACATTTATTACAATATTTTCCTCAAAATTCTATTTAGCTTTTTCCATACATTTCATAAGATCGTTCAATTTCAAGTTCTTATTATGATTATCCTCATGATTATTTTTTATTATGTTTCTCGCATTTCCCAAATCTTATTGTAAGTTATGTGAAAAATCACTTAAAAATGTAAGGAATTGAAAGATAAAACATGTTATAGTCATATAATGAGCATTAATAAAGATCTAAGATGTCAAACATAGATTAGTCTTTCTAATCTAGACTCATCATGGAGGTCACCCATCCCAAAATTTCCCCAAGTCAAATATGCTTAACTATAAAATGTTTATGGAATGAGAACTAAAAAAATAGGTGCACGTTATTGGTTTTTGAAATCGCTTGATTGTATAATTGTAATCAGATATCTTACGCTATTCTTAATTGTATAGTCCCATACTTGTATATTTTTGAAATCGCTTGAACCATTTTTAATTATACAGTCTTATACTCGCATATTCTTAATTTCGAAATCACTCAATTATGTAGCCCCATCCCTGCCCAGTCTTAGGATCCATCTTTTTCAGATGTGAGATCAATTCATTCACGTGTCATTCTACCTAGAAGCCTGCTAAGAGACGTTCTTTATCCATGCTCTCTCTAGCACCGACATTCACTCTCTACCTTCATTAACTCAATATGTGAGAAAATTTTAAAATAACATATATTTTATGACACCTGGGGTTGACGAGGGCAGGGAGTGAACGCCGGTGTTGAAAAGAGCATGGACAAGGTGTGGCTCCTGGCAGGCTTCTAGATGGAGGGGCACATAAATGAATTGATCCCACACCCGAAAAAGAGGGATCCTGAGACTGTGTAAGGATGGGGTTGCATAGTTAAGTGATTTTGAGATTGTGCAGATATGGGACTGTGCAATCGAGAATAGCTTAAGTGATTAGATAGGTACTATCCATACCAACAAGATGCACCTACCTTTTTGATGCTCATTCTGTAATAACTCCATAGTTAAGCGTGTTTAGCTTGGAGTAATTATGGGATCGGTGACCTCCTGGGAAGTTTTCTCAGGAAGCATATGAGTGACAACAAAGCATGCTGGAAAGGTCTCGTGTTGGGTTGTGGAGGTAGTCGTCTAATTAAGATGTTATAGTTTAGTATCAGAGCCGGGACCTCTTTTAGTACGGTGTGGTTCAAGGACGAACCAAGCATAAGCTGGTGGGCATGTGACACCTAGGGTTGACGAGGGTGGGGAGTGAATGCCAGTGCCAGAAAGAGCATGGACAAGGAGAGGCTCATGGCAAGCTTCTAGGCGGAGGGGCACATGAATGAACTGATCCTACCTACCTTTTCAGGGCTCATTCCATAAGAACTCTATAGTTAAGTGTGTTTGGCTTGGAGCAATTATGAGATGGGTGATCTCTTGAGAAGTTTTCTTAGGAAGCATATGAGTGAGGAAAAAACATGTTGGAAAGGTCTCGTGTTGGGTTGTGAAGGTAGTCGTCTAATCAGGCTGTTACATATTTATCTTGTAATTAAATTCTTCAATAACATTATAAATAATGGAAATAGATAGTTAATCATGAATATAAATAATAAAAAATTGATGATAGTAAGAAAAAGCATCTCTTAGGTTAATAAACTAGAAACGTGATTTACAATTTTCAATATCCCTTCATCAATTTTATAAATGACGATTGAAAATAGAATCATGATTTTTAATTCATTTAACAATAGATTTGAACACTCAAATTTTAAATTCTTAAGAGAAAATGAATATTTTTAATTAACATAGACATATACATAATCACATGAGTTTTTTAAATAATGTTATATTTTGACCAGTG
>CANYBF010945787.1:0-10642 GCA_948192965.1 Dalechampia spathulata | reverse complement strand
GAGTCGTGCTTCTGATAGCTTCAAACTTCATTCTTTACTGTAACGACTCGTGCACTTCATGCTCGAGTCGTGCCTTGCTTCATCTTCTTGAACGGTCTTTACTGTCATGACTCGTACATATACTTCACGAGTCGCATTCTTCTTTGACTTATTTCTTCTTTCCTCTACTGCTACGACTCGTATCAATCATGCTCGAGTCGTACACTATACTTATGTCTTCTATTCGACTCGTATCACTTCATTACGAATCATTCTTCCTCATTTCACCATTGATTCTTCATACTTAATCAATATTTCACTAAATTCCCTGTAAATACTTACAAACAGTCCTCAAAATAACATCTTGGGACTTCTTGCAAACAAAGTTAGAAAGAAATAGCAAACTAAAATAGACATAATACTTCATAAAAACTTATAGAAAACTAAGACTAAACATATAAAAATCACAATATTAAGACTCAAATAAACAACATAATAACTAGTAATCAATATGCCTATGACACATACATGCATACCAAATGCTATATGACTATACCATAAGTTTTGACAAAAAATAGAAGAAATTTGGTGTTTTGAACACGTACGGGCATACCAAATTCGGTACAACCATACCAGATGGCGTACGGGCGTATTGAAAAGATTAGCATCCATACCCATCATTCTTAGAAACTTTAGAATTGGATATTGAGGATCCGTACGGGCGTACTGAAACACATACGGCTATACGGGGACTGAAAAATAGAAAATTTTGTAGAGTTTTGTGATTTTTCTTAAAGTTTCTAAAGTCCATCAATCATACCTACTTCAAAAATGATCCATCTATCATTCTTAGTTCATGTTTGATGAAGTTTAAGCATTCTTCACTAAGGGGTTTAGTAAAAATATTTGCCAATTGATGAGTTATATCAACAAATTCTAATACAACCTTCCCTTTTTGTACATTATCAAGTAGAAAATGATGCTTAATATCTATTTGCTTAGTCCTAGAATACTGAATTGGATTCCTAGATAAATTGATAGCACTAGTATTATCACATTTGATAGAGGTGCATGAGATATAGACATTATAATCCTTTAATTATTATTGAATCCAAATTACTTGAGAACAACAACAACCTGTAGATATGTATTCAGATTCAATAGTTGACAAAGATACACAATTTTGTTTCTTGTTAAACCAATAAACCAAATAGTTTCCTAAGAAATAATAAGTACCCAAGGTACTTTTCCTATCTAACACATTCTTAGCAAAGTCAGCATCAGAATAAGCATTCAAATCAAATAAGTTATTCTTACTATACCACAAGTTATAATGCACAGTTCTAATCAAGTATTTAAAAATTCATTTCATAGCACTCAAGTGAGATTCCCTAGGAGATGATTGAAATCTAGCATACATACATACAACAAACATAATATCTAGCATAGAAGTAGTTAGGTACAATAAGCTACCTATCATACCTTTATACTTCTTTTGATCCACATATTTACCACTCTCATCCATGGAAAGCTTTGTGGTAGTACTCATGGGAGTCTTGCTAGCTTTAGCATCTTCTAGTCCAAAATTCTTGAGCATCTCTTTAGTATACTTAAATTGGTTGATAAAGATTCCATCTTCACAATGCTTGACTTGAAGTCCCAAGAAATACTTCAATTCTCCCATCATGCTCATCTCGAATTCTCCCTGTATACACTCAGAGAACTCCTTACACAACTTCTCATTAGTAGCACCAAATGTGATATCATCCATATAAATTTGAACAAGCAAGATATCATGTTTATAATGCTTAATGAAAAGTGTTGTGTCTACTTTACCTTTTTCAAAACCATGATCAATGAGAAAACTATTCAACCTATCATACCAAGCTGTAGGGGCTTGTTTAAGGCCATATAAAGCTTTGGTAAGTTTGAAAACATGATTAAGAAATTTAAAATCCTCAAAACTGGGGGGTTGTGCAACATAAACTTCTTCATTTATAAAATCATTTAAAAAGCACTTTTCACATCCATTTGAAATAGTTTAAAGTTCATGTGAGATGCATATGCCAACAACATTCTAATAGCCTCTAGTCTAGTTACGGGTGCAAAGGTTTCATCAAAATCTATACCTTCTTCTTGCCAGTAACCTTGTGCTACTAACCTAGCCTTATTCCTAGTTATAGCACCACTCTCGTCAAGATTATTCCTAAACACCCACCTAGTTCCTATAACAGATGCATCTCTAGGCTTTGGTACTAAGGACCATATATTATTCATATCAAACTAATTTAGTTCATCCTACATAGCTAACACCTAACTCTCATCATCTAAGGCTTCATTCACATTCTTAAGTTCAATTTGAGAAATAAATGCAAGATTATTATGTATATTTAGAACGAATGGTTACCCTTTTTGATGTTTTACCTAGGATTTATTCGTTGGAGTGCCCTTTTGGAAACTGCCACTCCTTAGGAAGGTTATGCTCAATGTGGGTTGTAGTTAGGTGAGGAGGAAGATCATTCACTTCTTCCTTGTCAACATCTTTAGGTGTAGCTTCTTGTATATTCTCATTCTCTTCACCTTGTTCCAAAAGGATTCCTGCATCATCATCAATAATGTCCTTTCTTGGACCAAGGGAGTTAGTCTCATAAAAAAAATGCATTGATTCCTCTACAACCAAAGAACGTTTGTTAAACACCCTATATGATTTACTAGATGTTGCATATCCTAAGAATAAACCTTCATCTGTTTTTGAATTAAATTTCCCAAGATTATCCTTGGTGTTTAAAATGTAGCACTTGCATCCAAATACTCTAAAGTATGAAATTTTCAATTTTCTACCATTTCATAGCTCATAAGGGGTTTTATTCAAAATTGGTATTAAGTGAACTCAATTTGTGATATAACATGCGGTATTGACCGCTTTGGCCTAAAAGTATGATGACAATTGATACTCATTGAGCATAGAACATGCCATATCATAAAGGGTTCAATTTTTCCTTTCAACTACCTTATTTTGTTGAGGAGTTCTAGGAGATGAAAAGTTGTGATGAATACCATGCAAATCATAAAAAGATTTAAAACTTTTATTTTGAAATTCCTTTCCATGATCACTCTTAATTGAAGAGATATAATAACCTTTTTCATTTTGTATTCTCTTGGTTAAAGTTTGAAAAGCATTGAATGCATCATCTTTATGAGCTATAAATGAAATCCAAGTAAACCTAGAGTAATCATCAACAATCACAAGTGCATAATGCATGCTACCTAAACTAGCAATCCTAATAGGTCCAAACAAGTCCATATGCAATAATTGAAGGGGTTTAGAGAATGTTACCTTGTTTTGCACCTTAAATAAGGACTTTACCTATTTTCCCATTTGACAAGCCTCACATACTTTATCCTTGGAAAATTTGATCTTTGGAAGTCCAGTCACATGCTTGTTCTTTCTGAGATTGCCAATGCTTTCGAAGCTAGCATGTCTGAGCCTTCTATGCTAAAGCCATGAGTCCTCACTTATTGAAATAAGACACTTCACATGTTTATTATCAAAGGAATCTAAATCAACCATATAGATATTTTCTATCCTATCACCTTGAAATGCTAACAAATTATCACTAATCCTATAAACAAAACATCCTTTAGGATCAAAGATAACCTTATAGCCATTATCATAAAGTTGGCTCATACTAAGTAAGTAATTTTTTAACCCTTCAACCATCAATACTTTATTTATGGAAAAGTTGGATTCCTTACCAATCTTACCAATTCTAACCACTTTACCTTTGGCATTGTCTCTAAAAGTGACATTGTCATCATCCCATTTTTTGAGGTTGGAGAATAGACTTGCATTACCGGTCATGTGTCTTGAACATCCACTATCGAGATACCATTTGTTTTCACTAACTTTGGAGCTCAAGCAAACCTATAAGACACAAATGCATTCATTTCTTTTTAGGTACCCAAATGTACTTGGGTCCTTGGGGGTTAGAAGCATGCACATAATCATCATTCCAATGCATTCTCCTAATAAAACATCTATTAGTTGTATGCCCCTTTCTATGCAATAGTGACGTATAACATTCTTAAATCTAGAATGGTTATGCATATATTTCCTTTTGGATGTATGAGAATGATTATGATTGCATGAACATGAACAATGATGCATTTTATGTTTATGCACTCTATTGACTTTAGGTTGAACATGTTTCTTTTTAAAATCATTTGGTTTTTGTGTTGTAATGAAAGCTTTGATAAGAATTGTGCCCTTAGAGGTGTAGGAGGAGTTTTGATTAAATCCAATACTCTCTTTCTTACCGTTAAGTTTTTAGTGTTTCAAAATAAAATCAATTTTAACACCTCCTTGTTCAAACCTAGAAAGATTGTCTTTCAACAAATCCTTTTCTTTCAAAAGCTTGGCATTTTCATCCTTAAAAGACTTGTTTTCCTTTTCAAAACTTTCAAGCTTTGTTTTACAAGAATCAAACTCATTTTGTAATTATGGGTTGATGTGAGATTATTGCTTGGGGCATTAACTTGTAATTGAGAGTTTAATTGTTGTGAGATTGCAATTGTTGTAAAGGTTTGAGTGTGATCCTGAAAACACTGGGGCTAGGATTCATTTGAGGAATCCTTTGTTGTAATAATTGATTGAGATTAGTGTAACCCTAAGTGGAAGACTTAGGAGAAGTGGACGTAGGCAAGAGTTAGTGTCGAACCACTATAAATCGCATATATTGCCATAATTCTGCAGGGATTTTAGATATCATATGATATATAATATAATAGTAAATATATTTATCTATCATATATATTGTATGGTAAATAAAGGTAAATACATGTATTTTCCAAATTGTATATCAATGGAAAGATAAACAATGAAAAAAGGAATAATAAAAAGAAAAATAATAAAAAAATAATAAAGAAGAATAGGAAGAAGAAAAAGAGAAAAGAGAATAGTGATTGTCGAAGGTGACAGTGACAACAACAACATCACAATGATGGTGGTAATATGGCGATAACGACAACAGTGACGTAAACAAAAAAAGGAGACAATGATTGTTGATGATGTCGATATAATGATAGTATTGCGGCAACCACTAGATGAAGTTTGGAGGTAGTTAAGAGTTTTTATTATGATAGTTTGAGTTTCTTATCATAGAAGAACAAACATTTAAAAAAAACTAAAAAGTAAATATAAAAATAAATATGATAAAAATTAAAATGATATTTACTTAAAACGTTTGTTTAGAATATAATATTTACTTAATTAATTCAAAAATTATTAAATAACTTGTGAGTTTTTCATTACTCAAAAATCAATAATCTTTTAATAAATTATAAATATCCAACTCATTAATATTGATGATGACTTCAATAATATCTAAAATCAATCATCAAAATAATAGATTTTATTTTATATTTTATAATAATATTAAATATTTTTTATAGTTTTACAAAAATAATGATTTTTTATAAAAATATTTTTTTTCATAAAAAATATAAATTTTTATGAATTTTTTAAAAATAAGGAATTTTTACTTTAAGTAAACCTTTTTATATACTAAACTAATTTTAGAATAGACTTACGTGAAACTTTTAAAATATTATTTTCAGAAATTATTCAAAAAAATTCGTAATTTTTGAAAAAATTTAGAAACTTTTAACATTTTAAAAAAAATCATAATTTTCAAGAAATTTGAAAAAAAATCCCTAATATCTAATAATATTTGATATAAATGGAAATGATTAGCTCTTTAAGAGTATTGAACCTAAAAATAGAAAAAACAAAGTAGTTAAATTACTCATTAAAAATATAATATATTTTATATTAAGAAAATAAAAAATAGTGAATTTTTACTATAATTATAATATATTTAAATGAAAAAGTAAAATAAATAAAGCGTAGAAAAATAAAGGATTAATAAATTGAAGGTTGCTGATTATTTTTGGAGAATAAAGTCTTATTAGTGAGAATTTAAATAAAAAATTATAAAAAATACTCCCCTCTTAATCCTCAAATTCTGCTCTCAAAGATAGCTGACGTGATAGCTAATGATTCCATGATCTTCGAGAAATTTGATTTAATTTTGGATATTTTTTTATATAATTTTAAAGGAAAATACATGTTTCTATCACATCATCCATAATGAATTGGAAAAAAGGTATTAACATTATTTATAATTATCCAAGAACATAAAAATTGAATTATATTTGATAAATATGAAAGATTATGTTTATATAAAAATTGATTTCATATTTTTATCATTTAATTTGAAATGATTGAAATCTTTGATAATCTTGGTGTAATAGCGAGGCTAACAAAACGGATTCCTAGCAATCGGAGTATATTCTATCATCTGCCATTGATTGGTCTTCGCTCCATAGTCCATGGAGTTTTTGAAGTCACCATTCCAATGCAGATTAACTGAAGCATCAAGTAAGACTTCCCAATTTTCCTTTTCTTCTAATTGAATCAATGGCGCCATGGCCTCGATCTTTCTTGATTGACATGAACTGTTAGAACTATCTTCAAAAGTCACCCACTTGTCAGTGCTAATCGCTACAATATCTATTCTCGCATGTCGTTCCTTCTCCTTGTGTCTATCTTCTGCTGAACTGGTTGACGACTGGTTATATGACCCAACCCCCGAAGATGGCGATCCAGTTGAGGATGATGATTCTTCTGTTAACTGTAGCATTCCGTTCATGAAACTCTCAACAGCTTGAATTTCCATGTCCCGAATTTTTTCAATCAAGGGGTATTCATAAGATCCACAGAGCCATTTTTCCTTGCACCAATCGTAAAACTCAGAGAGCTGATCAACTTGGAATGCTGCTTTCTTGTAAATTCCACAGCACAATATACAGCTCCTGTATGGCAGTCGAACCAGATTATCCAACACCATTGCCATTTCTTTTCTAAATTTTGAGTAACAAAAGAAACTGTCCCGAACTATTTGTTTCATTGCGGATTGCACGATGGAACTTCTAACAGCTGATCCACTAGGCCTGCAATCCATCACTCGATCTATTAGGCTTTGAATTTGGGGTAGAATTTCAAGAGTCCTATCCACTTCTTTCATTTGATCTTCTTCTGCATTGCTTTCCTCGTCTTTTACCTTCTTGTCTAAGTAAAAGCAAGCCAGCACTTCGTCGAGTAACTGAGCATATGATCTAATGAATAAAGTGTAATCTTCAGGATTAGACGATGAATGATCCAGAAAACGACATGGGTATAGAGTGATCAAACTGTTTGATCTAGCCCATAAAAGTTCAGTTCTAAAAGGGCTTTGCTCAGGCAACGAACGAAGCAAGCGATGGAGAAGGATAAGGCATTTAAGGGCAACTTTCCAGCAATGAGTTCGACCAAAACGACGAGTGAAACAAAGGGAAAAGGAATGAAACGAAGAAGGAGAGATCGAGAAGATTTTTAAGAGCTGATGAATGTATTTCTCAGGCAATGGAAAATCATCCGGAGAAGTAGCTTTAACAACAACAAATTCAATGTCACAAAACCCGCCAAATGTGGCTATTTTGGCGTACTTGACATGAGTGCGCTCTTTCAGGGCACAGAAAACTCGCCTGAACCGCCTGCTCATGGCCGGAGATTTGACCATGAAAGAGAGAATAAGAATGGGAATGGGTTGATGGAGATATAGGAAATGGGGGCATCGTATACGCATAGAAAATAACGATTATGAGATGAACCGGTAGCCTTTTTATTTTAAAAATTTATGTGAGATTTACTATGTAATGCAAACTTGCCGTACTTCCCGATAGGAAAAACTATTGCGCCGGGTCTTAAACAATTCTACTTCACATCTTAATTAATAAATTATATTAAAATTTTTTCAAAATAATTCTCAATATATTATAAAATAAAATAACTATTACTCTATTTACATATTAAATTAATTAATGAGATTTTTTTATTAAAAATAAAAAATAAAAAATTATTCTCTCATTCTTATAATTTAGTTTACATGTAAGGATATATTTTATGTTGATTTATGATGTGGATGAGTGATTAGTTAATAAAGAGAATAATGTATGCCTATTTTAAATATTACTCTCAATAATATATATAAATCTTATTTAATAAGGTATGTTTTTCTTTTTATTTGTCTGAAATTGTAATTGTTTTTTTATTTAATAATAAAATCAAATTTGCTTCTTATAATTAAAATAAAAATATATAAACTTATAAGATTTTATATTATATAAATCTGCACTAGAAATGGTATGTATTATGTGAGTTTGGAGGTAAAGCAAGGAAGAAATATGTTTGGTATGAATAGAATGATGGAGGAACTCCTGCGTCATGAGATTCGGCTTTATTTGTTTTATATTTTCTGATTTGTCTTTCCATATAGTTATTTATCCCTTTAGATAAATTATTTTCTTTTACACCTACAACATTTGTCCCCATTTTATGTTTATGTATTCCGATTATAATATTATAATATATACTACATTATTATTATATAAATTATTATATCATAATATATATTATATTCTATATTTCTATTATATAAATTGTTATATAATGTAATTAATAGTAATTATACAATGATTAATATAATTGAATTGATCAATAAATTCATGTAAGAATTTTTTTTCTTATTTTTGTTATAATAAAATTAATGCTTAATAAGTTAAATAAATAATTTTTTTCTAAACGATAAAACTCATAAATATTTTTATACATAAAAATTTGCAATTAAAAATTTTGTGCTATTAATTATAATATGCATTTTTACTTATCTTTTTTTAAAATTATGTAATATTAATTATTAAAATTAATAAAATATAAATGTCATAGCGTGAAATAAAAATAATTTGATACAACTATAGCTATTGCGCCGGCTTAAAAGGCCGGAACCTGAATTTTCTGATTGCCAACCTTTAGCTGGCGTGCATGAGCTTTGGACCAGATCCAAGTGCAGTTTGTTTATTTTAGTTACAATCATGGGCGACCAATGATTTGATTTTGATTTTCTCATAAGAAAATTTTTTGAATGTGAAAATTGAACTTAGATTTATTTTGATTATTAATTTTTTAAATTTATTTTATAATTTGGTTTAATTTTTAAATAAAAAAGTTTTAATTTTAGAAATTAAATAGAATTTTATTGATTTATTTTCATTTTTAATCTAGTTGTATAATCTTCAAACCAAAATTATTTGAATTATTCTTCATTGTACAGTCTCATATCTACATAATCTTGAAATCACTCAACTATCTAGTTTCATCTCTCTACAATATCGTAATAAGAGAGGTCTCACGTATGATACAAAACTATAATGATCTGATTTGATAATTACTTCCACAATTCAACATAAGATATTTTCAATATATTTTATCCTTGTTTGCATACTTCTCAAGAATATTTATCAAGAGGTCACTAATCCTATAATTGCTCCAAATCAAATATGTTTAACTATGAAGTTTTATGGAAAAAGCATTGAAAAGGTATGTGCTTTATTGATATAAATATTATCTATCAAAATCTTTTAAATTATTGTTAATTATACAATCTCAATATCTCTCTTTTTCAAATGTAATATTAGTTCATTCATATACTCCTTTATTTAGAAACCTATTAAGAACTATATATTGTCCATGCTTTCTCTAGTACTAGCAACCACTCCTTACCCTCACTAGGTTTGAATGTCATATTGATTACATTTTACTCATCCTAATTATAAATAGTATAAAATAACAAATAGCAAATTGGTTTTTAGTATAAAATTGGAGGAAATGAAATAGTTAAAAGAAATAAATTAAGAAAAATTTTGGGAATTGAAAAGCAACTTGAAATAATAAATTTTGTGTGAAATATATCTTATAATACTTCATTATTGTGAACATTTTGTAAGGAGATCAAATATCTCAATATTAGATTATAAATTAAATTTGCACTATTAATATAAGAAAATAATACTTTTATTTATGTTGAGAAATTGTATTATAAAATGTGATTTAATATGAGCAAAGGGAATATA
Organism: Dalechampia spathulata; assembly: GCA_948192965.1. Taxonomy (NCBI): domain Eukaryota; kingdom Viridiplantae; phylum Streptophyta; class Magnoliopsida; order Malpighiales; family Euphorbiaceae; genus Dalechampia; species Dalechampia spathulata. The sequence continues at coordinate 655 of CANYBF010945787.1, read as the reverse complement.
TTTCATATTCTCATTTTTATAGTATTGATGTTAAATTTCCATTTTCTCATCTTGGTAATTACATATTTTATGTGTCACCATGCACTTTCAAAATTACTGTAGTTTGTGTTTTGAATTTAATATAGTTCATTTAGTATTTTAATTTTTTATTGCTTTTTGCATCAATTTATGTATGTTTTTATTAAAATGATTAATTTTTTTATATTCATATTTCTTATGATGTATTTATTGAATCTTAACTGATAATTGTGGTTCATATATGAAATTCCTGGAAGCGCTGGCAACATGTGCGATTTATAGTGGTTCGGCTAACTCTTGCCTACGTCCACTTTCTCCTAAGTCTCAACTTAGGGTTCCACTAAAATTCAATCTATTACAAAGAGGGATTCACAAATGAATCCAATCCCCAGTGTTTTCAAGGCTTACACTCTAACCTTTACAATCTTAATCCTTACAAACAACTCAAATACACAATAATCCCCAATGGATTAATCTCACACCAACCCCACAATGATTACAATTATACACAAAGAGCAAATGAAGAATCAAGCTTAGAACTTACTTGTAACAGGTGAGAATAGCTCAAATACGAATGCTCTGCAAGTGTATTTTCGTTAGCAAAGAAAGTATGAAAGTTGTATCTATTAAACTAGCC
>CANYBF010945739.1:0-19212 GCA_948192965.1 Dalechampia spathulata | reverse complement strand
TGTTCATGTTTGATTCATGTTTAGTAATCATGTGTTTGGTAATCATGTGTTGTTTAATCATGTTTAGTGTTCATGTTTGATTCATGTTTAGTAATCATGTGTTTGTTAATCATGTGTTTGGATCATGTGTGAACTTGCACGTTTAGTATTCATGTTTAGTATTCATGTGTTAGTTTGATCATGTTGTTGTTGATTATGTGTTATATCTAGCATGTGTTAATGTTTAGTGTATGTTGTTATGATGTATGTATGCATGTGATGATATGTGTGTATGCATGTCATGTTGTATATGTTGTCATGATATGATTCATGTTTAGTATGCATGATATGATGTATGCATGTTATGATATGATGCATGTTATGTTGTCATGTTATGTTGTCGTGTCATGTTTGTCATGTTTGTTATGTTATGTTATCATGTTATGTAGTATGTTATAGCTTGTCATGTTTGCATGTTATGTTTAGTATATGTTTGGTATATTGTTATGTTTGTATGTTATTATGTTTGCTTGCATATTCATGTTATGGTTTTGACATTGCCTATGTGATTTCGTGTCATGTCATCTTGTATCTTTGTGTTTTATTCTGTTTTGTTCTGTTTTACGTTGTTCCCGCGGAGAGTTGTTTTGCAGGGGCAAACCGGGAATTTGGATTTGGATCATGGACCCGGGACTCAATCGAGGCCCAAATCAGTGGACTCCGACGAGGCGATCCTGGAATACCTGAAGACCTCTTATGATTATGCATTTTATTATATGTGGTCGAGTTGTATTAAATACCCGAGTTGTTTTATTTTCTGCTTTATTTCTGCTTTTATTTCTGCTTTTATTGCTTTCATCCGTGCTACATGTCTTTTGCTTCCCTATGCCATGAAACTGGACTTAAGTGAACTTCAACCTAATTGTGTGACTTGCGCTTTTATTACCAGATAAAGTGAAGACGATAATACGGAATATGAATAAAATCAAAATGCCGAACCCAACTCTGAAGGAATTCGGGCTGCTTTCCAACTCAGGAAGGCTCGGGTTTACTTTTGTCTCGGTTTGTTTAATTGTTCAATTGAGTTGATTAAATAAGCCGGGTGGCGACTCCACAACATTTTCTCGACGCGATCTGTCTAGTTCCTGTAGTACTTCAGGGGTCTAAGCTTTCGAGAGCAAGCACCACGGCATTTCACGCCGAACAGAGTGCAGCGCTCCCAACGTCCGGGATGCTCTACTCTCACAATTACAAAAATTCCTCGCATACATAATTTCCGGGTATTAAGTAATACCCATTTTTCCCCTCAAGTTGCACGATCCAAAATGCGTGAATGGATTAATATGCAAAATAAATAAATAAATTCATTAGTAGCAAATGAATTTTGGATTTACTTGACTAATCCAATACCATTTAAAAGTACGAACCAAGAGTCAAAATCCAGCAATTATTAGGCAATAATTGAAAGAATAAACACGAGCCAGATCATGAAAATTCATTTTAATAGAAATAATTTTAGGCAAAATTATTTTATTTGATCATGGAAAAATTAATTGGGAGGACTATTATCACACAAAAATTACTGGAGATAGCCTTACGACCAATTAATTCCAATCCTTTCAAAAACCGCATATATACGAATAAAAATAGCATTTTATCGTAAAATTAATTTTGAGGCCAAAATTAATTACATGTAATTATTTTATGACTTTTCCAAAATACTTGAGCCACTGTAAGGCATCAAATACCACTGGATACGTCAAAAATATAGCAAAATATGGTCCAAATATGATTTTTTTGGAATAATGCGAACTATGCGTGCCGCACATCAGACTATGTGCACCACACATGGGCAAGGTGTGGCACACATAGCCTCTGGATCTGCAAGAAAATGAAATCTTTCAGTACAGAAATGATCTACAGATAAAATCCAGTAACTTTAATGAAGACAGTACCTCATTTTGACCTCGTTTCGGCCTCCGGTTTGATGAACCAAACAATTAATTAAGCAATTAATTAGAATAATTAATTTTAAGCCTGAAATTAAATAGATCTGGATAATTTATGATAGATCCAGAACCCTAAATGCATGGACAAGCTATTGGAGTCACTGGAAAATTCAAAACTGAAGCGATTCGGGTTGAAATTGGGTCTTTCTGTGAAAATCGGGATCTATGTGCGCCACACATAGGGATGTGTGGCGCACATAGATGTATGTGTGGCACACATAGCTTTGAAAACCAAAGAAAAATCAAAAATTCTCCAATAGAAACCCTAGATTCGGCCCTGATCTAGATAGATCAGACCCAAAACTGGGCTTTGGTTTGTGGATCGGCATCCAAATCATGAAAAACAATTTTAAAGTTAAAATTATTTTAGATCCAGTAAGTTTTAAGGCAGATCTAGAGCACCCAAGGCATGGAAAAGCCTTGAATGACCCTAAAATGGCCAGATCGGGAAGAAAACCAGAGAAAACCAGGGGAAAACGGCTTTTTCTTTGAAATATAGGGCCTATATGCTACATGTGGCGCACATAGGTCTATATGCGCAGTATATAGACCCGAAAAACAGAGGAAAACAGAAGAAAAATGGAAAAATAGGAGAATTTACCTTATTCCAGCAAGGTTTTCTTCTTGATCTTCACTCCAAACGTGTTTAGGAAGCCTAACTAGAGCCAATTAGTCTTTAAACCTAAGAAATTTAATTAATCAAGTGTTTAATTAATTATGTGGGAATTTTAGCAGAGTTTTGGCTGCTCTAAAGAGCAAATTCGAGGATCCAAAATATTATGCCCGAGCTCTATATTTATAAAACCAAAATCAGGCGTGACAATTTTATAATTTTTGCCCAGATTTGAAAACTTTTGAAACTATGTGCGCCACATATAGGACTATGTGCACAACACATAGCCTATATGCTACGCACATAGGTCTATATGCGCAGCCTATAGTTTGGAAACCCTTACGTAGGGCCCACTGCGGTCACTTCCGGGATGTACCCCGAAGCGTATAAGTGTCATTTGACGTGAGGAACAACTTTGTAGAACAAAGTTTTTCCAAATTCGGTCCCAAGAAGGCTCCCAACCAAACGTCTTTACTATGCAACATGCATAGCCTATAGGGCTATGTGCTATGCATGTTGCATTTTCGACCTATGCGCTCTGCCTCGTACGGGTGAAACAGGATGCATGCCATATGTCCAGGAAGATCCAAACGACATTTCGAGAAACTTTGCAGTTATAAGTTTTCTCAAATTCGGCCCCGAACACAGAGTTTTGCTTAATGGGCCCATTAAGGCCAAAACGTGGCATACGAGATGCCGTGGGTCATGCCTTGTGTAGGCATTAGTGGAAATGTGTTATGTGCATTTAGAACACTTAAATTGGTGAATTTGGGTGGTAGGCCTACCTATGCACTATTCATGATGAATAGTGCCCTGGTGGGCCCCACAGTATAAAAGGGCCTAGAATGTGGTAAACAGCATGCCAAGCACTTTTCCTTGAGTAAGGCAGCATATAGGATGTGTTCTGTGTGTACAGAATGCATCAAAGTACACTATAGTGGGAAGCGGGCCCCACTAGTGTTTAGCGGGCTCCACAGCGCGGTAAGCCTAGAAATGTGGCATTCGGGATACCACGGGGTGCGCCTTGTGTAAGGCAGCAGCAGAATATATTCTGTAAGTACAGAATACACAGAATAGGCTAATGGGGAAAGTGGGCCCCGCCTATATACTATTCATAGTGAATAGTGACCTAGGTTCAAAATGCAATATTTTGCATTATGTGCATCCTACCATGCGTAGGCAGGCAAGAGATGTATTCTATAAGTACATAATACATAGAATAGGCTAATAAGGCCAGTGGGCCCTATTAATACCCTAGGTGGGCCCCATAGCGTAGTGGGTTCGGAAAATGGTATTTGCGGTGCTAAGTGCTGTGCCTTGTGTAAGGCAACTGGAAAATGTATTCTGTAAGTGTAGAATACACAGAATGGGCTAATATAGGCAGTGGGCCCCACTGATGCCCTAGGTGGACCCCACAGTGTAGTGGGCCCTGAAAATGGCATTTACTGTACTAAGCACTGTGCCTTGTGTAAAGCAACTAGAAAATGTATTCTATAAGTACATAATACACAGAATAGGTTATTAGGGGCTGCGAGCCCCGCTTTTACCTAGTGAGCCCCACCTGTGCACTATTCATGGTAAATAGTGCCCATGGCCAAAAAATGCAATACTTTGCATTTCAAGTGATTTATCTTACATAGGCAATAGGGAAGGGCGTTTTGCATGTACAGAACACTCAGAATAAGTGGCGGGTCCCGCTAGGCGCCATGATGGACCCCACCAGTTCTGAGGTGTTCTGTGCACCAGAATACACAGAGGGAGACTACAGAGGCCTATGTGCATAATTGGGGTCGATATGGGGATTAAGATCGAGCCGAATTAACAAAAGCCCAAAATTGCACGATGGTGAAAAGTGAGGGTCAACAAGGGTAGTGCTTCCTTGATTCATCATTCCTCAAAAGCATGAAAAGCTTTGACATCCATAGGAAAAAGGCAGCACTAGAGAGAATGAAAATTCCTGGTTAAATTCTTGAAAGTTTCTTTGCTCACCTCATGGTTTGTCAGACAGTAGTGGTTAATAATAGGACTTGCTTGTTCAAGCCCAAATTGTCTACTCCATAAGAATGGGAGATATAGGGATAATGCTCCATAAGACATGCTTAGATGATGAGAAAAAGCATTAGCCTCACCTGTAAGAAGCACCTGGTTCCTTATGAAGACTAAGATAGTCCTTTTACTGATTTTTAGAAAGACATCCATATCGTTAAAGAAAGATTGAGCCAAAAGGGGGCTACTAGATCTTCCTCAAATATCGATAACTGTGTTGGAATGCACATTTCAAACTGCATAGGAAAAGGAAAATCTCTGATACAGCCATATTGCACCATCTTTGCATCAAACTCAGGGCAATAGGGTCTGTTATACGGGATGTGGAACCATTAAGCTCAGAGAAATAAGCATGCCCCTATAGCTATAAGAACCAAATATAGCTAGAATTTAAAGTGTCAGAATTATAAGAGCATTTCTTGAGGTTCTGGTATAATGCCCCAAGGAAGATGGATGGTTTGCCATTACTAGGGGTAGAAAAGATATCTGAATGGAGGACATGGGTGAGTAAATCATAATAAGTGGAAAGGAAATTATAATTCATGGTTTGAAGAAGTTGTATATGCATAATAGTAACCATAAAAAATATATGTGCTCTTATATCATTGGTGGTCGGCTCTTGCATGATCTAGATCTGATAATAGAAGAATAAGAGGTGTCTTTTTTAGATTTAACAACTATGTTTAACAAATTTGAAGAAGAGGAGTCGATCAAAGTAAAGCACTCATCATCTAAGACAGGTAGACTGGTGATCATGAACATATCTTTAAGCATCATAGAGGTATAACTAAATAGGAATAGGAAAGAATTGATATCAAGATTCCATAGACAAAGTAACGCTTCAACTAACTCTTCTTCTAATTCAATAAAATGAGTAGACAGCTCTATCAACTCCATAATTCCCATCTGAACCTAATCATGAGCATAACATGATTTTAATCAAGTGATCCACTAAAGCCACTCTTCATTAGGGGGGCGAGGATTTTTTATGAAGTGTAACTTTTTAAAATGAATCCTTAGTAGAAGCAAATTAACAGGAATATGGACATCGAAGTGGTCTAAGAATGAGAGTGGATCGATAGTAAGCTTATGGTTATCTTCTTTAAAAGGAGTCAAATAGTCCTCACTAGTCTTGAAAAGTTAGAGTAAATGGTCATGGATTGAGAATATCAAGTATGTTATATGGATGTAGGTTGGTAATGTAATTAATGCTTATATAAAGACAATGCTAGGCGGGGGAGAAAGATTGAGCAAAGGAAAGCCAGTGGGGAATCATTGCTTCAGCATCTGCATCCAAGTCAATTCATTAATTTACTACTCCAGCCTCAAATAGGCAAGTCAATAGTAAAAGCTTGAATCATACCTCAAGAAAGTTAGCCTGTGCGGGATTGATAAAAGGGAAATGTTATCTAGACACCCAAAAGGTGAGCTTAGGTTCCTGCAAGATACAGGTAATGAGTTAAAATTTCATCTTGTCAATCTTATATCACAAAGGAATCACCTATGGAGGATGGTCACCATTGGGTTGAGCAATTGTCTAGGGAGATGAAATGGATGCCATAGGTAAAAGAAATATTAGGAAGATGGTAAGATAAGCAAAAATACAACATTAGAATGAGGTACACATTCAAAGTTTAGCAAATTAAGATGTACGGTATAAGTCTATGCCTAAGGAGTGGTGTAATTTTACGAATCATAATGAGCATACTTAGGTTCATATAGTTTATGTGAGTCATTACTGATATATGTAGGTTTAAGTAATGTGTGTTTTTTTTTAAGTGTTATGTATGCTTTAAGATTAGTTACATATCAATTTGGATTTTACTATTTTTATGTTTAGATACCATATTACTTTGATTCAATTTTTGAAGTTCCTTTAAGATTTGATTTGTTCAGCTTTTATTTTTTAGAGTTCTTCAAGAATTATTTAGGTTAGAGTTTTGCCTGATGTTTTGAATTTTAAGTTTTCAAAGTTGAATCTGTCAGTGTGTAAATATTTTTGTTTATGTTTAAATGTTATTCTCTTTAGAATTTTAGATCTAAGATTATTTTGTCAAGTTTAAGTTTTAAATGGTGTTCGTGAATATCACTTGCTTTGGTTTGGTTGAATTTCCTTAACACGTTATGTTAGTTTGTAGTTAATGTTCTCCTAAATATATGGAATAGGTGTTCCTCAAGTTTAGTTAAGTATTGGTGTTCAAGTTTTCTATTAATTTTTACGGTTTCGGTAGATTTTAAAATTTTTTACAATCTTATTTTTGAATTGCCTTAGGATTTAGTTAGGATCAGGTGTTTGAATATGTTTGTTTATTTTTAGGATTCTATTGTTCATAGGATCTTATTATGCATTAAAGTTTTAAACCAGGGGTAAAATAGCAGTTAAATCCTGGTTCCTTGAGAAAAAATTCTTATACCCTATTATTCTATTGATTGAGCCAATTCTTAGATCATTCTTTAGGGTAACAGTGGGTTGTTACTATTCAAGTACGCTTTATCATAGATTCATGCAATCTGTGTGTATTCTATATTGATTAGACCATGTTACACATATGAGTGGCGGTGTTCAACTAATGTCTTTAGTTTTGTATCAAAAATTGTTCATGTAGGCTTTTGGTCTTTGTGTTAATTCTTTGGATTTTATTAATTGATTATCTTTTGATGTCTTTTTCCACTGTTAGTTAGTTGTTGTTCTTAATTTTGGTTTCTGTCCATTTTCTTTAAATGTTCTTTGATTGTTTTAATTAGTTGGTTTTATCAAATTCCTTAAGAATCCCATTAAGTACCTTCAATAGTAGAGTCTTGTTTATTATAGTAGATTTATCATGTGTGTTATGGGTGAATACATGGCTTCAGTCATTTCTGTTCTAGCCTAGGAAATAGTCGCTGCTAGTCCCTAAGTTTGCAATGTTTGAGAACTAAAAGGATTAGATAAGTACAAGTGTATGGTACCGTTCCTTTCATTTTTATTCTTAGTGCATTCAAAATGATTGGTTTTTAAAGCCTTGGTTAAGGATGGTTTCATAATTGCTTTTGGTCAATCCATTGGATGGAGGCTTCAAGTCATCAACTTTCACTAACACTTGCAAATGTGTTATAGAAGCCTATCTAATATGTGTACACGTAGTCATCCCATCAATTTATTACCATTATGTATATCTTTGATAGTTTTTTCTATTTCATTTATTTTCTCTTTAAATTAAGTAATAACCTAAGCTTTATACATGGTAACATAGGAATTCTTAAGGTATAAATGTCATGCATAGTAAGGATTAGTTGGCATTTTATCCTATTTTTAGCCAAAGTAGCTCCTAAGTATTGCTGTGGAATTCTTGTCAATATTCTTTAAATTTTCTCTAATTTATAATTTGAGTTCTTTAGTGCCATGATATCATTTTTAAGGAATCCATGCTGTATTGACACACTATTTTGTCAGCAAAACTTTTGCAGTTATTTTGGATAGCTTGGTGTTATTGTTTATTTCATTATTTTATCTTGTGGCATGATTTGTTAACTTAACTTTGGTTGCTATTGTAATTAATTGTATTCATATGTGTTCATGTGATTTAGTTTATGAATTGAGTTAGTAACTGATTGAGTAGAAGTATGAATTAGATAGAAAAATTCATTAAGATTCATAATAAATAGATAAATATGATATTGATTTAGTAATTATTTTATATATTTATCTATCTATTTAATTTATTTATTTATTTACTTACCTACAGATATTAGTATGGATTCAATTAATAGTCCTAATCAGACTATACCTATGTTGCAATGTTTAATTAAAAAGTGTGTGATGATGTTGAATAGAGGTAGCAATGAACACTAATATGAATCTTTGTTAATTATCTTTTTAATTGGGGATCAATAGCTATACACTAAAAATCGTCCATGATTGTTATATTGAAAGTACACTTTTTTAAAAATATACATAACTATACTTCATGGGATATGAAATTGACTTGGAATCAAAAAGGCATGAAGCATATTGGTTAACTACGTCTATTTGGGTTAATTAAAATAAGAAAGGTGTTGAGTGTGTTATGGTAAAAAAAATAGAAGAGGGAAAGGGAAAAAAAGTTACCGCTTGGAAAAAGATAAGTTGATGAATGAATTAAGTTAACAAAGGCGGTGGAAGTAAGTGGTGGAGTAAAAGAAATTTTACCTTGAAACCATATACTAGAAATAACTAGAAACTTAATTAACATGCTGTAAAAGAGAAATGAGAATTGGAACCCTAGAGATTCAAGTGGGAAATCAATAAGAAAGCTAAGGGAATAAAAGGTGAGCTTTAAATCCTATACAGATTATAGAGGTGGTATTTAATCTATAGTTGCAACATGGGACCAACTATGAGTTAAGTCTTAAGGGACAGCTTGCATGGTGTTCTTTTGTATAAAATTAATTATTGATTGTAGGCGTATGTTATGTATGATGTTGCATGATATTAGAATAGGAAGTAAGGATCTATAAGGAATAATTCTTCATAGATAAAAAAACTAGCCTGTAGAAGCTAGATTCAAGCAAATAATTTTAAGATACCTTGATTTAGCATGTACCATGCCTACTTCTATAACTACTTAATGTGTGTGCATGCATTTAATTGATATCAAGGCTCACATATGGACATTATTAAAGTACATACATTGGACGTGTAAATTATTTAAAGGTGAATGGCGCAAAGTCTTGCATGGGGTTAAATACATTAGTGAAGACTAAGGTTGGATGATGTGTGTGTAAGAATTAGGCAAGGGATGCATAAAGCTCTCCTAGGATTAGATTGCATGTCTCCTATTAAGAGAGTTTAGTAATGGTAAGTTAAATCCACCTTAATACTGCTTAATTGGGCCATAATTGCATCATTAATTTTTATGTGCATGAAGGGAGACTAAATAGCTCAAAATTTATGAGGTTGACTAATTGAATCTTATGTTTCATGGGACCAAGATGCACTAATATGCTAATAAATGCTATGAAGAATTATCAGGTTTCTAAATTGTACTTGAGAAGCAAGTTAATATGCTTTATTCTAGGAAAGTATTTGTGACACCAGGGGCTGACGAGTGTAGGGAGTGGACATCGATGCTAGAAAGAGCATGGATAAAGAGTGGCTCCTGGTAAGCTTCTAAGCGGAGGGGTACATGAATGAATTGATCCCACACCCAAAGAAGAGGGATCCTGAGATTGTGTAAGGATGGGGCTACACAGTTAAGTGATTTGAGATTATACAGGTATGAGACTATACAATTGAGAATAGCTTAAGCAATTATATAGGTATTATCCATACCAACAAGTTGCACTTACCTTTTTTGGTGCTCTTTCTGTAAGAACTCCATAGTTAAGCATGTTTGGCCTAGAGCAATTATAGGATGGGTGACCTCTTAAGGAGTTAATTGATTGTAAGTAATACTTGAATACATTCATCTTCTGTACATGAATGAGATGTATGCTTAAAGAAAGAAATAGTTATTGGAGTTACATAATATATATGCTATGAAATGGAATTAAGGAAGGCGATTATGTACATCAGATATGGAGAGAATGTTTGGCAAAGAGTATGTGACAAAGTTGAAAGTGATTACTTATTAGAAATAAGATTTTAATTTAATGATATAGGATGTAGAAATGCCTTGATTTCTAAGGAAATGTGTAATTATGTGTTATGAAAACTTGAAATTTAGAGAATGATATTTAGTAAGATTATTGAATCAAATTAAAGCTTTAAAACTTTAAGCTTGACTTGGATTAGAACTTAAACAATATGAAGTTTAATTAAGAGGTTAACCACTTTCAATTGATGTGGCATAACGTAAGCTGCTAGATAATGTAGTTGAAATTTGCTTAAGTTAGGGAAGAAAATTTTATATAATTTAACTACATCTTCTTACTAATAAAGTAAATTGATATATTAAAATCTTACATTTATCTGCCATGTGAATGGATCAAATGAACTGCCACTATAATAATAAATTAAGATTTTAATATGTAAACATAAAATTAAGCAAGTCCACACATTTTTAAAAATTTGGGTAAAAGAGAAAGATGTGGTTTCCTACATAGGAAATTATGACTAACCTTAATATGATTAATTGACATAGCTTGGAAGGCTGATGTATATATGCATGTTAATATGGATCTATAAGCATGATGAAATGGTGAAGTTACAGTTAATTACATTCTTAATTACTAAATAAACTAAAGATATGTAACCTTAAAGGTTGTTTTGTGCAAGTTATGTATCTCATGGATTGGTTGTTATTGTCATATAATCATATAAGAATAAGGGCAATTTCTTACCATTTATAGTCAATGAATGTGTGATTGATATATGTCTTTTATTAAGCAAGTATTAGGTGATCGGGTGTTGATTCCATCAAATTAATTCCTTACTACCAGCACGTAAGAACTATGATTTTGTAGCAGTGGAAGTAAGGGTCGAATCCCACAGAGATGGTTTCAACTTCCTTAATTCTTTGTGTTTAAAATAAACGAAGGAAATTGGAAAGTAATTAAGCAAATAAAGAAATAAAAATAAAAAAAATAAAATAGAGGAAATTTAATAATGAGAAATTCTCCCGACCGAAAGCCTCAAATATTTATCAATTGATTATGATCACCAATTGATTAATAGTCTAATGATAAAATGGCACTAAGCCGGTTATAATTTATCGAGCAAGTCTCGCACGCCCCAATCTTTACTTAGTTGTAAGACGCCATGAAACAAGCTCTATGAAACGCCTCTAATTCTAGAATAGATATAGTGGAATAAGATTCTCACAAGTCATCCCGAAATTGCATTAAGAATTAGAAAGACCCGACTTTAGTTAACAGTCACGACCCAACATCCTTAGTGTTTAAACCAGATCCTCTAACCCATAAGAAATACCACCACATGTCGTAACAAGGATAACACTTTGCTTTACCACTTCAGCAAGTCGAGTGACTTTTTCATATTAAATAACCCAATTAGCTATATGCAAGAACTTAGAGATATACAATAGGCCTTATTTCTATGCATTAAGAACAACAATGGTTTGACAAAATTCAGAGTTAAAGAGAATAGTGCTTTTCTAATGGAATTAAGATCATTTAGATCTCACATAATCATTGATGAATGAACTTGAATTACTTCTAATTGGGAAAAATAAATCGCCTAACCTTGCATCATTAGCAAAATAACAGAAAATGAAATAATGAAAATAAAATAAAAACTAAAATTAATGAAAATTAAATAAAACAATGGTTCTTAGGAAAATAGAATAAAAATCAAACTCCCTTCCTCTATACATACGTTCCTATTTATAGGAGGAACGTGAAAATAAATAAATAAAAATAAATATTAATCCTAATCTTTAGATATAAGAGTTGAATTCCTTCCTAATCTCTTTTCTGTCCAACTATAAGAGTTTAAGTGCTTCCCAAACTCTTTTACATATAGCTCTTCAAAACTAGTCAAGTGACATCATTTTAAGTTGTCTTATGCCTGCAAGCCTTATCCAATAAAGGGGAACACTCTCCAATTGCTAATGACTCCATTCGTAAATCAACTTAATGGAAAATTAGGTTTGATCCACCTAATTTTAATCGGCAAAGGTGCATAAAAATTCCTTTTTAAGTGTTTTTATTTGAACTATAAAATGGTCTATAAAAGGGTGAAGTTCTTCCTACATTGGTTGCTCCATACACAAGCCATTTAAGGGGCTATGAGTGTCGTACCATACACAATAAGCCAAATGTAGATATTTAACACTTTGCTTCTCTTTTCTCTTTTATCTTTTTTCTTTTTTTTTCTGGTAAAATTATATTGGGAGGCAAGGAATTTCTACAAAACAAAAATAAGATTTCTAAATACCAATATAATTTTATTCTTAAGTGAGGCACAACAATAACTTTTGCAAGTAAACACTAAGGATTCAATTAATATTGCTGAATGTTTTAATAAGCCATTAACAAAAAACATGTTTTGAAAAAACTAGAGAATAACATCAATCCCAATATCATAAAGTTCTGAAAGAGGTTTGATCAAATACAGGCATATAAGAAAGTAAACATGACAAAATGAGGCATGAAACAAGGATAAATATGGTAGCGATTTAGGAAAATTTTATGAATCAAGATCTACCAAAGGACCAAAAACCTGAAAAATCTAACCACAAGCATACAATAGCAAAAATAACAACAGAAAAGCAATGCAAACATCCCCCTCACACTTAAAACATATTATCCCAATGTGGGCATAGTAGAATAAATTTAGGCAGAAAAAATAATAAAAGATAGAAAGTATTCGGTAAATTTCCTGTTAGGGGAATTTATGTTGCTTGTTGCTCAACTACTGCTGCATCTCAAAGAAGTGGTGAAGCTCGCCAATCTCCATGTCTATTTCATCCAATCTCAATAAAATCTATCACATTAACTCCTCCAAGCTTGTAATCAGCTTGTCAATTTTCTTATTAAGGGTACTGATTTCTTTCAAGATAGTAGCATCGGTGGGACCTGCTGTTGGGGGTGATGGTGTGGGCACAGGAGAAGCTCTTGTGAGTATCTTAGTCTTGCAAAACACTCTTTCTTTTATGACCACAATTGGCTTTGGTCTACAAAATTTGAAGCAAGGTGCTTCATCCTTCTTCCGTAATAGACCCATCTCATCTAAAGTGAAGACATCTAAAGGAACCAAATCAACTGCCTTATGTAAATTGTGATTGGTAGGATTAAATACCTTTAGCTAGATGGCTAAATGAGTGATAAGATGCCCAAGGATTAGAATTTTAGACCTAGCAACTACAGTTCTAAATTAGGCAGCAACAAAGCATCCTAAATTGACTGGATAATGCAATCCAATAAAAATAGCTCCACCCTAGTAACTATCCCAAGAGAATCATTTTTGATAGGATAGACTATAAACAATCAAGCGGTGCAAACAATCGAGGAGATAACTGTCCTTTGCATAAGCGAGATCATATTTCCTGGTTGATTCGGATGTGTATTGTGCCCATAATGATTCACTATCTAGTTACTTCGGTAGCTTACAGTAACCTTCCATATACTCATTAGTGATATCATCAATAAACCCCATTATCAAGTTAAACTCATCAATGGAAAATGAAAAAGATTTACCCATCAGCCAAAACTGGATCACCTCAGGGATGTCCAATCTGACAAGCTTCTCTTTATCCAACTTGTAGGTGTTGTAAAACTCATATACCAGTTAATAGAACACTGGGCAGATGATTTGAAAATAGCATTCCCATACTATCCCCTTAATATGCTCAAACACAAGCAACTATAATTTCTCAATAATAGAAGGGTTTAGAGCTTTACCTTGCACCACTCGTAAATTCATAACTTTAATAAATACATCTCTGTCCTCCTTAGAAAATTTCAAATTCTTGTTCAGCTTAGATAGAGGTAGGGGAAGAGTACCTCTTAATCTTTTTGCTCTGGCTCTTATGGATATAACATCATCTAAGGTCACAGCAGTACCACCCTTAACTTCATTCTCGGGTTCTTTACCCGACTTTATTTCTTCTTGGCTGATCAATTGTTTCTACTTAAGGCTACTAGATTCTTTATTGCCCTCATGCTCTGGGTTTCCTTTAAACTCTGTAGTCAGGGTATCGATAAGCTTCTCTCCTAATATGTCTGTTCCATCATCCATTACCTTTGGTGGAAGCCAAGACGTCTTAAATTATCAAGTAGCTTTTGGGTTTCTACCGATGTACACCTTAAGTTTGGTAACTTCAGCATCAATAGTAGGTTTGGTCAGTGGTGTGAAGGGGTTAGGTTTCTTCATGGGTGGCACATCATTCTCCACCATAACTGGCTCCTTCCCACTCCGGTGTTTTTTGATGTCGACCTACTACTAGTAGTGGCTGCTCTTATATTCATCATTGTTGGAAGAAATCTCAAGCTAAAAAATTGGGGGGAAAGAAAAATGAAATTCAATTAAAGAAGTGAATGGGTTACACGGTTGATTTAAAGAGGAAAAGAGTTTTAATTTATTTAGAATCCCTAAATACCCAAAACTCTTGAGTTTCCTAATTTGGCTTAAAGTCAAATTCCATCTTATGTAAATCCAAAAATCTGCAATGATAAATTTAACCCATCAGTAAAAACTCTTATGACTGAAATATAGTAAAAATTAAAACTCTTTTAACTTAAGTAAATAAAAGAAAAAGCTTGCAAGATGCCTTATGGGTATAACACTTACCATAAACAAATAAATAAAAGAAGAAAATTTAGTTTTGGTTTTTAATATCCCAGCTCAACTTCCTACTCATTCTATTCATTCATAGGTGATGTCAACATGATTTCATACGTCGAATGATTGTTAAATCCCTCATAGAATGGCTTGAGTCGATGGCCATTAACTTTAAATTGCTTTTTTAAATCAAGGCTCTAAATTTCAACTGCTTAATGGGAAAAAATCTTTTGAACCATAAAAGGTCTTATCCATTTGGTCCTCTGCTTCCCTAGAAATAAATTTAGCCTAGAATTATAGAGCAACACCTTCTGCCCTATATGAAATTCTTTATGCCATATTTTTCTATCATAAAGCTTCTGTGCCTTATCCTTGTAGCTTCTCGTATGGTCATAAGTTTTGGTTTGAATCTCCTTCAATTCTTGCAATTGTAGCTTCTTGTGGACTCCTGCATCATCCATAGACATGTTAGACTACTTCACTACCCAGTACGTATGATGTTCAAGCTCTACGGGCATATGGTATGGTTTCCCATACACAAGCCAAAAGGGTGACATTCCCAATGGGGTCTCGTATGCCATCATGTATGCCCACAAGGCATCATCCAAGTGCTTGCTCCAGTCTCTCCTATTTGGATTGACTATTTTTTGAGAATGGATTTAATCTCCCTATTTGTAACTTCATTTTGTCCATTCCCTTGCAGATGATATACTATGGTCATACGATGATTAACATCATAGTTCAAAAATAAGACAGCTACTTCTTTATTGTAAAAATAAGTCCCTCGATCACTAATAAATGCTTTTGGAACTCTAAACCTACTAAACACATTTGTTTTAATAAAGGTTTTCAATTTTTTGGCATCATTTGATCTTGTGGTCTTAGCTTCAACCCATTTTGATACATAGTCTACCAGTACCAAAATGTATGTATTCCCAAACGAAACTGGGAAGGGTCTCATAAAGTCCATACCCCACATTAAAAATTTCACAAACAATGATTCATTTTAAGGCATCTTATGTCTTCTTCCCAAACATCCAGATTTATGGCACTCTACACAATGTTTATAGAATGAATAAGCATTATAATGCAAAGTAGGCCAATACAGCCCATATTCTAGAATTTTCACTACTATCTTCTTTTGCCCATAATGACCTCCATAAGCATGACTGTGGCAGAATTGTAAAATAGATTAGATCTCATTCTCAGGTATACACTTGTGAATGACCTGGTCAGCATAATGTTTCCATAGGTATGGATCATCCCAAACATAATGCTTCATTTTGTTCCTAATCCTGTCCTTCTCATGCTTTGTAAGTTCATTGGGAAACCTCCTAAAACATATAAAATTAATAGTGTCAGCATACCAAGGTGATTTTGCAATTACACTTAAAGCAATCTTATTAGGGAATTAATTAAAGAAATCAGCAGGATCAATGTTGGGTAATCTGCTTAAGTTGTTTGCAACCAAATTCTCATATCCTTTCTCGTCTTGTATCTCTAAGTTGAATTCTTAAAGTAGAAGGATCTATCAAATTAAACATGGTTTGGCCTCCTTCTTTTTTAGTAAAGATTTCAAAGTTGCATGATCATAAAAGATAAGTACTTTAATTCCCAATAAATATGATCGAAATTTCTCTAATGCAAACATTATAGCATAAAGTTCTTTTTCTATTGGGGAATAATTAAGTTGGGCATCATCTAGCATCTATAAGGCATAGCTAATCATGTAAGGATCGCTCCCATTTTGTTGCCCAAGCACAACCCCAACCATAAAGTTGCTTACATCACACATAATCTTGAATGGTAAGTTCCAATTAAGTGGTTACATAATTGATGCTAAAATGAGTGCCTCCTTCAATCGGTCAAAAGCCTTCTTGCATGATTCATCAAAATTGAATTTGGTATCTTTTTGCAATAATATACATAAGAGTTACACTACTTTTGAGAAATCCTTCACAAACCTCCTGTAAAAACTCTAATGTCCAAGAAAAGAACGAATCTCTCGAACAGTAGTGGGGTAAGTTAAAGATTTAATTATGTCAATTTTTGCTCAATCAACTTCAATGCCTCTCTTCAAAGCCACATATCCCAATATCAAACCTTACCCAACCATAAAATGGTATTTCTCATAATTGAGAACCATATTCTTCTCAATGCAACATTATAAAACTTTGGTTAAATTATCCAAACATTCATTAAATGAATTACCACAAACCATAAAATCGTCCATGAATACCTCAATAATGTTTTCCATAAAATCTGAAAAATACTTTCCATGCAACATTGAAAGGTCACAGGCGCGTTACACAGCCAGAATGGCATCCTTTTGAACACAAAAGTTTTGAATAGACATGTGAAGGTTATCTTTTCTTGGTCTTTGGGGGTAACGGGTATTTGGTAAAAACCCATATAACCATCAAGGTAACAATAATGAGTCCGTCTTGCCAAATGTTCCAACATTTGGTCAATAAATGGTAGGGAAAATTATCCTTATGAGTTTTCTTGTAATCAATACAAACCCTCCAACCGTTTTAGACATGAGTGGGAACCATCTCTCCTTCCTCATTGCAGACTACCATTATAACTATCTTTTTAGGCACAACATGCACTGGGCTGGCCCATTGGCTGTCAAAAATTGGATATCACGCCTACTTCTTGCAGTCTTAGGATCTCCTTCTTCACTACCTCCATCATGGCCAAATTTAATCTACGTTGAGTGTCTCTAACTGACTTTTATCAGGTTTCAATAAAATCCTGTGCATTCATGTAGACGGGCTTATACCCTTAATGTCAGCTATAGTTCAGCTGATTTCTTCCTTGAATTTTTTAAAAACTTTAACCAAAGTGTTCTCCTCTTTTTCACTCAATTTATTGGAGATGATCATGGGTAGTGTCTCTCCTTTCCCAAGGAAGGCCTACTTCAAATGACTTGGTAATGGGTTAAGCTCCAAGTCTTGTGCCTACAGGGTTGAACAAATCAAATTAGCATCAGAATTAATCAAATTAAATTTTTTTTCAATCTTAGGCTCTTCATTCAATTCGTCAATGGCCTGTATCACTTCATCTTTCAAAAATAGCATCTTCTTATGATTTTTGGCATTGTTGAGTGCTATTCCAAGTTTATATTCTCCATACAATTTGAACATTTACTATACACATGGCTTAATTATGTCCACATCTTAAGCGTTAAAGACTTCTGGAGGGTACTTCATAACATTATATATGTATCATCTCTCCATCAAATTCCATGGTCAATGTCCCCTCATGGACATCAATCTTGGTTTGAGCGATTGTCAGGAAGGGTCTTCTTAATAAGAGATCGAATGACTTTAGGGAAGTTTTGCTGTCCATTTGAACAATATAAAAATCTGCAGGAAAAATTAATTCATTAACTTTCAGAAGCACATCCTCCAAAAATCTAATTGGATATATGGTTGATCTATTTACTAATTGAATCATTACACCAGTTTCTTTCAAAGGACCTACGTTTAAAGATTCATACATACTTTCGAGCATGATGTTAATCGAGGCTCCTAAATCATACATGGCATGTCTTATACCTATATCATCGATCATAATAGGGATTGTGAAAACTTCCTTATGAGCGCCGATTTCTGTCGGGGCCTAGAGCGAGGCTTGTAAAAGTCACGAACCGGGGACCACACTTGGAGTGAAAGCATAGTCTTCCTAAGGGGTTCCCTTAGGGAATGATACGGACTCAAAAGAGTCACAAGGGAGTCACCACCGGATGGTTCTGGATTGGTCCAACCGACCCATAGCATGAGTGCTAGTTAAACCCTTCAGAGATTAGGTTTGGGTGGTGGAGATCTATTCTATGAGTTTCCAAAATTGATTTTACCATTTTAGTTGGGATTAATTGTCCTAAGCAGGCAAGCATGCGAGCGTAAATATAAGCACACAATGCATCATGTGAATTGGCGTTGCAAGGTTGCACGTAGAATGACATATAGAGCTATATGGCATTTAGATGGCATGGCATATGCATGTCATGTGATATAGCGATAAAAGGAACATGGCATATGCATGACATGTGAGTGTGTATGACATATCATATGCATGATATGGCAATCCTAATATATAAGCACATATTATGACAAATAACGTATGGCGTTACGCGTTAACGTCTTGGGATTCATTTTAACGTTGGGCGTGTAGCGTATGCAATGCAATGCATATGCATGAATAACATATCATACGCATGATATGTGAAGTGATGGATGTCATGGCATATGCATGGCATGGCATTATAAAATGACATATCTTATGCATGGCATGTGAATGATGTATTGCATATCATATGTATGATATGTGTGATGGTACAATACATGGTATATGCATGA
>CANYBF010945701.1:0-12700 GCA_948192965.1 Dalechampia spathulata | reverse complement strand
CGTACGGCCGTACGGTCGCTGGTACGCCCGTACCGACGCTAAAAGCCTGATAAACCTAAAAACCTGCGAGCAGTCGTACGGCCGTACCACCTGTTGGTATACCCGTACGGGCACTGTTCATCTGATAAACCTCACTTTTCCTGCGAGCAGAATTGATTCCTGCGAGCTGCGGTACGGCCGTACGCCCATGTGGTACGCCCGTACGCACTCGAGGCTCTCAGTTCCCTGTTCCCTCTCGGTCTCATACGACCGTACGCCTTATACGTACGCCCGTACCACTTCCTAAACTCATATAACTTGCCTATTTGGCAAGCCTAACTCATCCCTAAATAACCCAAACCTTCTTGCCAACCCTGCAACACTTCAATACACAATCCTAAGCACAAATACAAGCCGTCCCTCATCCGACCGAGAAGACACGTTTCCCAACAAGGCGACGTCACACATTCAAGCATATAAACACATTCATACACATCCACCACACATAAACTCATGCATTTCCAGTCAAAGCCAGTTACCTACTCACATAAGCATCAATCCATCATCACATGCACATATGCATATCTATATACATTCCCATATAACCCTAGACACGTATACACACATAACTCCTAGGGTCTCTAACGTGGGTGTAACATAAAGATTATAGAACATGAAACATCAATTTAGGGCATGATCTAATGCACTTAATTATGCATTGAGTTGACGTTAATCCATACTTAAACCTAAATGAGATGATGGATGGTGAAAGGAGTTTATTGCATGGGATCTGATATAGAAGGGTTGTAGTCAAACTTATGACCTCTTGACATTTTGGGTAGTCATGATGTGTGACTAGACACCGCTCTTGATTTACATATGAATTTATATGTTGCCAACTTGTCAAGAACCTAAAAGGTCGCACACTAAAAGTTAAGAGATTAAGAACTTAGAATGGATGTTAATGAAATAGTGTTATGAGATAACCTATATTTTATGTGTTCATTTGATAGAAAATGAAAGAGCTTCAATTTGATACCAAGATCACTTAATGGACTTAGGCCCAATGTGAGTGTCACATGGCCCATATGGGCTTGCATTAACTTAAACCCAATATAATTGTTATAAGACTTATTCATATGAGATGAATAAGTATTATATTATTAAAGAAATAAAAGCCTAATTTTAATAACATGTTATACCAAAATTACCTTTCTACTCTCCTTTCTAAATCGTTTTACTAGTCTCTAAACGATTTATGTGATGTGTAATTACATGGGGTTGCAAAGATCCATAAAATACTTGCTTTGAAAATTTTAAAATTCACCTGCTCAACAAGTGTTTTAATTAACCAACATATAGGAGTCTATAATAAAGGTGTAAACCTTGGATTTTCACCCATACATTGTATCTTTGGGTTTTTTTTATACAACTTGGTATAGATCTCTGTTATCAATCTCAAGTTGAACACATGCATTTTATCCTCTCATGAGTGCTTTGGACATGCAAAGCACGTTACATATTGCTTATGGAAGGTGGAGCACATAACATGCATTTTCTGATGTATGGAGCACATAGTGTTACATGCTATACACATTCAGTTAAAATGCACATGGTGTATGACCTTTTTTCCATTTAAATCTAACTTGGTCCATATGTCACCATACCATTTTGACATGAATGAGAACCAAATAGTGTAGCACATACATCCATAGGTGCTCTAAGTGTAATGCATACACAAGGTGGTTTCCTTGATGTATTATTAATATACTACTACAGGCTGCACATATAACATGTTTTTGCATTATATACTGTACATATATCACTACATATTGTGCATATCACCTTTAAAATTTTGAGAATCCTGCATTACTAATGTATTTCTGGTAACCCATGATCCTTACCTATAAATCTGGCTCATATGTTTATAAAAGGAGGTTTGAATTGGGTTAATTATGGCTAAACTCTATCAAAATCACTTCTTACTTTTTTCACTCTTTTTTACTTTTTTTTTTATACTAATTGAAGTTTTTAGTAACATTTATGATTTTATAGTAATCTAAATGATATGAATTCATCAAAAATTACTTCAATGTGATTAATTTTGGCCTCAAACTTAATTTCAAGTTAAATGCCATTTATAATTTGATTTTAATTAGACTTTGATATGATTGAGTTCAAATTAAATGTTGAATCATTTCTAATTGGTTTACCATGATATTGAAATGTTCAAATTTTAATTCTCAAGATCTTCCAATTCATGTGTTTGATTGAATTTTGGCAAAAAATTAATTTTTAATCATGCTTTTTGTTTGATTTTTACTTTATTTTTAAATTAGATATTGTTTGATTAAGTGTGAATCGATATGTAAATTAAGCCCAATTGAGTTACTAAGTGTGATTTGAGGAGCTCTTGATCATTCTTATGATATTTTCATGATTTGACATGTATTTATTGCATTTTTCATTAATGTTGCCATCATATTCAATGGAGTTTGACTCATGATTCATGCTTGCCTATAGCTTTGAATTGGTCAATTTTGGCTTATATCTTCTTGCATAGCATTGGTTGTTTGATTGTATTTTTCCATTGTTACTTTTGGCTCATGTTACCCATGGTCATTTTTCTCTGGGTAAAGCAGATGTTGCCTAACATCTTAGATTTTTATATCATCATAAATCCTTTGTAATATAATAAGCCTCTGTTACACTTTAACATGTATGTTTATCCTTATTCATTGTGAATCCTTATCTCTTCCTCTCCCTTTCTACGGGCCATTATCATTTTCTGCTATATTTTGCTATTTTACTTTGTTTTACTGGCATGCTATATTTACCATGATTACTACTATGCTTCTTGTATGCTTTATTCATTCTTATGAATGCTCGTACACTTGCCTAAGTTAATTATATTGGTTTATTAAAATGTGTTTAGCAGTGGAAGGTGAGTTTTAAAACTTTTAAAACACATTAATTAAATGGATCCAATTAATCATACACATAGAACATGCATAAGAGAATAGTTCATGATAAGAGAGTGGGTAAACTTACTTTTAGCTGATCTCCATTGTTCTTGTTCATCTAAAAAGTTGTAGCAAACTTCTCAATCCTCAAATCAGAGCATCTCCAAACAATCCACACAAGTAAAAAGGAATAGTTAGTAATCAAATTACTAGTTTTGTTTTAGAGACTAGTAAAAATAAAATGAAAGAAAAGAGGATGATGGATGATTATGGGATTTGGCTTTTTCTTTTGATCTTGATCAAAATCGAGTTCTTCTTCTTCTCCAAGAACTTTGAATGAGGCTAAAAGGGAGGAAGAAAGGAGGCAACTAAAAATCTCCTCTTTGTTTTCATGTGTAACCCTAAAAGTTATGTCAGACAACTTATTAAAACCTAATTAGGTTTTTGGGTTACATAAGCATGCATGTGCATGTCACATGCTTTAGGCATGTGACTTGCATGTGCATGAATTAAAATCCCTCTTGAAGCACATGATAATCATATGCCCTTTCCTTCTGACTTATAACACATGAATAAGTCATATGACACTCATATATTGACCAAATCACATTCATGCTCGCATATAGTATGTGCATGGCACATACCATCTTCAAACACATGTATCTTGAGTTCTACTTATCATGTTCATGTGATCTTGGTATTAAATCAAAGATCTTTTTATGCTGTATCAAATAAACATAAAAGATCTAGGTTATCTTATAACCATAAAACATTATCTTATCAACATCCATTCATCATTACCATTCCTTTAACTTTTAGTGTGACCTTTTGGGTTCTTAACATGTTGGCAACATCTATTAATCTCTAATCAATAATATCTTATGTAAATCAAGAATGGTGTCTAGTCACACATCATGATTATCCAAATATCAAGATGTCATTAGTTTGACTACAACACTTCCATATCAGATTCCATGCAATAAACTTCTTTCACCAACCATTATCTCATTTAAGTTTGAGTATGGATTAATGTCAACTCAATGCATGATCAATTATATTAGATCATGTCCTAAATTTGATGTTTCAGTAATCATAATCTTTATTCCCATAATGCCCTTATGAAACTCGTTCATCAATAGACATTCCACTCTAGCTAGAGATTCTTGAATAAAGAGTATTACATGAATCAATGAGATAAAACCCCTACTATTAATCTGGGGTGGTCAATCCTTTATTGATAAGAAAATATCTTCAACTACTTCATACC
The DNA here is from genome assembly GCA_948192965.1 of Dalechampia spathulata. Lineage (NCBI taxonomy): Eukaryota > Viridiplantae > Streptophyta > Magnoliopsida > Malpighiales > Euphorbiaceae > Dalechampia > Dalechampia spathulata. The sequence goes on along the minus strand of CANYBF010945701.1, from coordinate 8,491 downwards.
ATATCCAACCTTCAAGCTATAAATGCCTATTAAGGAGGAATAAAACATAAGAGTCAAAATATAGTGATCCATAGTCAAAATAACCTTGTTATCTCAAGTCTTAAGGATACTTGCACTACTAATATGAGTGAGATATATTTCATAAATGTAGATCAATTATGCATACGAAATCTTACTGACAAGGTCTCCAATGAGCTTGTCTCTAACTTTTCATCCATATATTTACTTTAGATAACTCATGTCATAGTGAATGAGAATCACCCCATAAGGAAGCATAACATGTGTTGATCTTAACCCCATTAATAATAGCCATTCTTATTAATACATTTATCAGGGATCATTTAGATATTGAACATTTACATATAATAAAAATCTCATTTCATAAACTCTTAGACTTCTGAAGAGCTCATTTCATATGCACAGACTATGAAGAGCTATTTCATATTCATAGAAAGTGAAAGCTAATAGTGTCTAAACCAAAAATCTAAACCCCCAAGTTACAATGAGGAAGTTAAAGTGGTCTGAACTCCAGATCTGTACCTTTACTGCATGAGAGAGACTATTCTTCATCTACACCCTTTCTTTTCCCTACCATGGTACTTTCTTCAGGCTTCAAAATATTAAGTCTCAAGCATCTCATAAGAACATAATAAGGAGCAAATCAAGCCCTAAAGCTTCAAAAAGGAACTTAAGATGATGAAAGAAGGTAGAACAAACCCAAAAACTATCTCTATAAGAACCAAGAACTAGTAAGGATTAAGAAGATGATGAAGACTTAGTTGACATATCAATTATTTTAGGTTGAAAGCATAAAAGAGAAGTTTAGAAAGCCATAAGAGGAAGATTATAGAAGGAGAAGATTTATTGCTTAATTTAGAGGTGCCCTTCCGAGTGAAGGAGCTTACATATTTATAGTCAGGGTCGAGCCTTACCTTCCAACACTTTACTTTTTAACAACCAATAAAAATTGAACACATAAAACATAAGGATAAGCCTTATCTCTAAAGGTACACTTATTACAACAGGACAAACTACTTTTGGCAAAGGATAAGAGGGAATCTTATCATGGCCAAATTTATGACAAAGTGATATAAAGTAAAAACTTTTATTAAAAGTGGCTGAAAGCACTTTTGGATTTATCGGGGATATGAAAGGTCATTAACTGGTGGGTCTGGCAGGACCACTTAAATACCAGTAACCTTATCTTCTTTGTCTTCTTCTTCTCTCCAATATCTCATCAAAGGCTTGAGAGTGGGACCTGATATTATTAGAAGTGGAAGGAATATCTGCAAGGTCCATTGGAGTATCATCTGGTTGAGAGTCCTGAAACTGTGAAGCTTGGGGATCATGGATCTGAGCAATATTTGAAAATTATGAATTATTGGTTTGAGGTAAAGATCCATGGATATTATCATCAGGAAAGGCTTCTTCCTCAAATTACATGCTGAGTAAAGGATGTCTCATATTGTTTACTCTGTTGGCTAAGTTTGCTGCCTGTTGCAAATAATACTTGTCACGGTGATCAATTCCAGGAAAAGTATTAGGGAAATTATGCCAATGAGTAATGGTAGGTTGAATATAGTTTGGAGTGACATAGCCTTTGTTAAGGAAGATGATTGCCATATATCATTGTGCCAGGGTTAAGAGCTGTTCATCTCTGATCCATCTACGGAGAGAGGTGGTCCAAGCTAAAATGGGCTGAAACCAGGTTAAGAAGATCGAAAGAGGATGTGGAGAGTATCTGTCCTTGTTTAACCACCATAGAGTGGGTAAAAGAGGAATTTCTACAGGTTGATGGTAAAGGGTGGTTAGACACCAAAGGTACCATAATTCTGATTGGTTATGTGGAAAATTAGAGGACAGAATGGGAATTTGGATCCAAGGGAAAAGAGGACAGAAATCATGGGGCTGACGGTTAATAATAGTGTAGGTGTTCATGATTTCTTGGTAGGTCCAAGTTTCAATTTGTGGGACATCATAATCTGGGGGTAGATTAGGATGGTGATATGGTGTATGAAGTAGGACCATCATTATGAAAGGAAAGGGATAAGGGTCTTTGGATTTTTGGGAAGAGACAGAAGGTAGTGGCTTTGAAAGTCGAGAAAGGAAATCTGGGATAAGATTCTTTTCTTGTTTAATGTGCTGTACTTCAAAGTCATACCTGGAAAACCACTTAGATAGTTTGAGTAGATGCCTATCAGGAAGATGTTTGCCCTTATATTCGAGAATCTTTGGAAAAGCAAAATTGTCCATTCTGACAATGAAATGTCTAGAGGCAAGAAAGAATTCAAATTTTTTTATTCCTTGCTTGATAGCTAAGACTTCCTTTATTGTGGAGTTATAATGGAGTTCTGCATCAGAAAATGTGCCTGAGGCGTGCTTGCACAGGAATTCATCATGGCCTTGCTTTTCTAAAAGGATGGCACCCCATATCATGTCACTAGCATCTGCTTAAAGGATAAGGGTGTTGTCATCTTTTGGAATGACCAATGGAAGAGGGGCAGCTGCTAAGACTTTGAGTTGTCTTACTGCTTCGGTCTGTACATTTGTCCATTTTGGGGCATTCTTTTTAAGCATGGCTAAGAGATGACACGTATGCTTGGCTACATCAAGAAGAAAGTCCTTGATATAATTGATCATACCAAGGAACTGTTGTACCTACTTTCTTGTAAGCTTTATTTCTAGAAATGTAGGCACTTATTCAATAAGATGTGGTCCAGGCATATATTGTCCATTTCTGAGGGTGAGACCAAGAAAGTTGATCTCTTCTTGACCAATATAGGACCTTTTTTTTGAGAGCATGACACTATAGGAATGAACCAAAGAATGGAATTCCTTGAGAAGTTTCTGGTGGTCTTCAATCGTGGAAGAGAAGAGGAGGATATCATCAATGTAAATGACACAGGAGTGAAGGAGAGGCTAGAAAATCTGAACCATTACTTTCTGGAAAATGGAAGGAGCTATTTTTAAATTGAAGGGCATAACACTCCATTGATACTGTGCATTGGGCACACAGAAATCTGTCTTGTAGCGTTCTTCAGGATGGATTCCAAGCTGCCAAAAGCCAGATTTCAAATCAGACTTTGAAAAGTACTTGGCATACTTGATCTGTGTGAGGAGAGTTGAAATCCTTGGAAGAGGAAACTTATCATCAGCCAAAAAGTGATTGAGTGGGGCATAGTTGATGATGAGTCTTTTCTTTCCATGTATTATCTCTGAACACTTATTGACATAAAAAGCTTGACAAGCCCAGGGAGACTAGGTTGGTTTGATTAAGCCTTGATCCAATAACTCTTTTAGTTCAACAGTAGCAAGAGATAAATCAATTGGAGACATTCCTGGATAAGTTACCTTAGTTGGGTTAATGTCTTCGTTGAGTTTAAAAGGAAGAGTAATGAAAAAGTTAGGGTTTTTGTATAGATGAGAAGGATAGTTAAAGGTTTTATGGGAGTCTGCACAATAGGGTTTGAACAGGGTTTCAAAAGAAGAGAAATCAAGAGGTAAGGAACTGAGAGCACACAGCCAAGGGATGTGACTGTATGGTTTTTGCTGTCATTTGAAACTGATGCCATTGGGAAGAATCCTAAGACTCTTAGCTTGATTATAAGCATCAAAACTGAAAAGTACATCTCTGACAAAAATATTAGAACCAATAACTCTAATCCAGATTGTACAGTTGGGGAAGAACTGTATTCCAATGTTATGATGGGATTCATAAGGTGTTTCATAAGGTTCTCCAGAGACTGTAGAGAAACGTCTGGGGCTTTTCTTCAAACAGTGAGCTGGAAGGACTTTTGAATTTACCATGGTAGCAGTAGAACCTGTATCTAGGAGAGCAACGGCTGTGATAGGTTTAGCATATTTACCAGAAAAAACTTTACAATAAACTAAGGGTAAAGGATAAGCTGATGTAGCAGTATCTGAGTCATTTGATTTAGTAGAGGAAGCACTAGAGTCAGACAAAAGAGAGGAAGGTTCTTTAGAAAAAGGAGGGCTAGGTTCACTAAGAGATGGACTGATGTGACTAGGGTAGGTTATGGATAAAATAGTTGTATTAGATAGAGAATAGTAGGGTGTTCTGTATTCTTGAACAAGAAGAAGATGAGGAAAGTCAGGGTCAAACCTTTCTTGTTTGAGAGAGGGAGAAGGAAGTGAGGACATTGTGTTTATAAAAGGAAAATCAAATTCTAAGGAGGAAGAGAGAGAAGAGGAATCTGAGTCTGAAGAGTAAGAGGGAAGAGCGAAGACTGTGTCTGGAGAAGGCTGATCGTCTTCACTATATATAGACTCAAGATCATGCTCTGTAGCTGGTGTGACTACTGCAACTTGCTGAAGAAGCTGAGTTGTTTTCTGGGGATTCTGCCGATAAGTTTTTGCAAAATGTCCTTTCTGTCCACAAATGTAAGACCTGTTGGATTTAGTGGACTGGGCTATCTTCTTTCTGAAGAATTTGAACTTCTTGGGCCAGAATGGCTTTTTAGAATAAGAGGCCTTATATTTCCTGTAGTGTCCAGACTTCTTTATTCAACAATCACACTTGTTGTTGTCCTTGCACTTAATCTTCAAATGTTTCTTGTCACAAGCCTTTGAAAGTTTGATGTCACCCTTTGAAACTTTCTTACATAACTATTGTTGAGCACAAAGTTTTGAGATACTTGCATGGACAAACTGCCAGATTTCTCCAAGAGTGATATGTGAAACATCTTTACCAGTTTCATGAATGAGATTATAAATGCTTCCATGAATCTTATCTAGAAAAGACTTAATGAATGTGTACTTGAGATTAAGATCATGGATTCCACCAATTTCATAGTAGATCTTTGACATTTCTTTGTAGTGGAAGTTTAAATCCTTGCGGTTATAAGAACAACACTTCCTTTCAAAGAAAATTTACTTGCGTTGCCTGTGAATTAAAGTGTAGTCACCCAAGAACTATAAATGAATTCCATTAAGGGCCATGTCTACGGACTGGAGTTCAATAAAGATGGTCCTTTCATAGATAGAAAGGTTCTGGAACCATTCACGAAGAGAGCCTATGAACCGAGCTGTGAACTCAGTAAGAACTGCTTGCAAAGTTGCACAAGGTTGATTCATTTATATATCAATCCAAGCATTGAACTCTAGGATCCTTGAATGCCATTGATCTGGTGGAATATCATCTAGAGTAAACCATGGGCCTGCAATGGGCTTGGTTATGGACTAAACATTTGGTCCTTGAGGAGGATTAGGATTAGAACCAGTGGTTCCTAAGTCATCCATTTCTTCAACAATGGGTGTTAAGGTGTTCATCAGCATTTCAGTAACATCCATATGTTGAGATTCATCAAAAGAAGATTTTTCTGTGAACTCATATAGTTTTGATTCAGAAAATTCAGAATCTGTCAAGGTAGTATTCATATTTTATGAAGGAAACATGGGTTGTTTGTCTTTTGGTTCACTGAATGATGGTTGGGCTTTTTGGTCTAGTTTGGATTGGGTTTGAGGTGGTGTTTAGGCTGGTGGCCTAAGTGTTTTGGCTAGGTCTGAGGCAAGGAAATACTATTGTTTAGGGTAGTCTTGTGAAAGGTATGGTGGTTGGAAAGGAGTGGAATACAGTGATGGAGCACTGAACAGTTTAGGTGAAGGATCTGAAAAGGTAGGAAATGTATATGGTTGTAAGGGTTTAGGTTGAGGTTTAAACAAAGAGTATCCTGACTCAATCTCTTTAAGTTGTCTCTTAAGAGATTCAATCTCTTGAACCTTTTGTGAGAACAAAGGTGATCTCTCAGGAGTGGATAACATCTGTAGAAGTTCTGTGTCTAATGCATTAACCTTTTGAGTTAATTGCATGTGGATGGTCTGGGAAGTTTCTTGGAAAACAGTAAGTTGATTTATGATTTAACTGGTAGAGGCTAAGAACTAGTCTAGCTTTTGGTCAATGGTTTCGAGGAGACGGTTTTGGGAGATGGAGTTTTGAGATTGCTAGTTGAGTATTTCTTCTGAAGGAGAAAGTCATCTTTCACCAGAGGGTAGAATAGTAGTTGGAACTATATAAGGTGTAGCTGCAACATGTGTCTGTGGATTCACTATCCTAGTCAAAGGAGGAAAGTCTTCATGATTCATGGCTATCATGGGAGGAACTATAGATTGCTGAAGAGAAGTTGCATCCATTTTGCAAGAGCAAAATACGGGAGGAGAAGGACACTAAAGAAGTCCTTCTTGTTCCAAGATTTCAAGACAACGAGTATAATACTCATTATCTGTCATGGGCTTAACAAGAGGTAAGCCAATCTAAGGACCGGATCCTGAATGATCATCTGGGTACGGTGACTTAAATGCCTTCTAAGAACATAGGCTCAAACGTCTGGGCCTTCTCTTGGGTTGAACTTTTGGAGAAAGGAAACAATCATCATCACTGTCATAGTCATCACAGCACGTACAACTTGCATCACACATGGATGGATCTGTATCCCAAATGAAATGACCATTGATTCTGGCAACATAGATATGATGCCCATATGGATCAAATCCTGCAATAGGAATCTTTGATCTGAGAGCTTGATACGGCAGACACATAGATATCTGCTGAGGAGGAGCAGATGGAGTTGTAGATGGTGATGGCAAAGATCCTTGTAGTCAATGAACTGGAGGAGATATGAATATAGTCTTTATAGAGCCATCATGTTGGCGTATAAAGATGGGATCTTGCTTTTGGACTACCTTGGGTTGCTGGTGAAGCTTCTCATAATCAGTTACCCATTCCAAAGGAATTAAGTGTTCTAACTCATGCCTAGAAAGCTGCTTAGGAGCCTGTACTATGGTAGGTGTAGTACCATCAGCAAAGATGTACAGTGCTCATTATTAGATGGTGAGACTGAAGATCTATAGCATGATTCTGAAGTCTATAGATAATTTGATGATGAACAGTAGCTGCTATGGAATCAGAGACCTATTCTGCACCAGTAATTTGTATTTGTAGCTTTAGGAGATGAGGGAGATGTGGATCTGTAAGAGAAACATTAAAATTAGGAAAAAAGGTTAGCACGACACTGCCAGCATTAAGGGTAGTGGCTATTGTCCCAATTACAACATCTTCAAAGTGTATGTAGCGAGTATCAAGAAGTGAAAGTCGAGCTACTACACCAAGACCTTTTCTTCCATAGTATGAAAAAACAAGTCTTATAGCACTAAAGTGAAGATGTGTATACTGCTGTTGTCTCCACTGAGAAATAAGTGGTTGAGGAATCTCTATAGTAATGTACTGCTCAGACGTAGTAGCACGAAGAGTACTTTGAGCAAGAGAAGAGGACTGAATATACTCGTTTACACAAGGAGTCTTTTTAAAGAGTATTCTTTTTACAGACTGTATAATATTAGGAGTATTTTTCTCAAAGACTGAATAAGGATTTACAACAGGAGCTATGGAGGATTCTAGCTTAGCATCTTCTGGGAGATGAGAACTTTCAACAAGATGGTTGATTTTATCTTTTATAGTGGAATGACAAGAAGAAGGAATAGAAAGAGCAGAAGTTTGAATAATAGGAGAAGAAAGAGCTTTTGAAGTAGACGTTTCCATGGTTTCTGAGATTTATGCTTTCAACCTGGTAATAGTATCAATATTTACCTAAGTCTTCAAGAGTTACGAATGCCTTCATAAAATATGAATACTACCTTGATAGATTCTGAATCTTCTAAATCAGAACTATCTGAGTTCATAGATGAATCTTCTTTTGATGAATCTCAATATATGGATGTTACTAAAATGCTGATGAACACCTCAACACCTATTGTTGAAGAAATAGATGACTCAGGAACCATTGGTTTGTTGGTTTGTATAGTGATTAAGCAGCGGAAGAAATTTAAAATTTTCATTTTAAAACAACAAACCAAAAGAAGATCTTTGAATCAAAACACAGAAAAACAAATTTAGAGATAAGATGTGGCATATTGGATAGTAACTCTTACTTTCAATGCAAATGTCCTTCGTTCTTTATCTCTAAAGCATTTATGGTTGTAGCAAACCAAAAACCACAAAGATAGGTAGCCTCCAACAGTATCCACATGAAACAAGGATGTCCAAGCAAGCAACCAATTGTTTCTATCTCCTTTCCTGTGAACTAGCAAAGAAAAAGAAGAAAAATCTTATGGAATTTTCATCTTCCTCATAATTACTCTTGTGAAGGCTAAATTCTCCTTCTGCAGAAGAGTGTATTTTCGGCCAAAGGAAGAAGAATGGTGTGGATTGACCTAATTTTGGTTATAACAACATATTTACACTCCAAAATTAGGTTAAGCTGAAACCCTTTCAGCTTAAGTCAGGCCTGGACCCGTCTGTGACTAATATGGCCTGTGACTGTCACTTGTCATATCATAGCCCAACCCAATAGCCTAACTTAAACCTTATGGACTTCTAAATATTAAATGTTAAGTCCATAAAGTATTAGATTAATTTCCATAAGTGATTTTTGACTTTTCCTAAAAGTACGAAAATGCCCTTTTTAGCTTGACTCCT
>CANYBF010945558.1:0-12442 GCA_948192965.1 Dalechampia spathulata | reverse complement strand
CCTAAATTTCTTCAGAGTTTGGGTTCGAGATTTCGAATTTATTAATGTTCCATTTTATTATGTTCACTTATTTAATTTTAATGAAAGCTCCTAAGCACACAATTAGGTTCAAGTTTGATTAGCATACACTTACATGGCATAAGGCATTCAAGGAAAGCACATCACATATTGTAAAGCATAAAGAAAGCGATAAAGTGCAGAAAATAAATGCAGGAAATAAAATATGGGTATTTAAATACAACCCACCCAAACAAAAGGAAAGCAAAATAAAAGGGCAATTTGGGTATTTAATACAACCCAACAAAAAAAATGATTACTAAAAGCAAATAAAACCATAATTTTGGGCCCAAGGCCCAATTACTTTCTTCAGAGCCAAAAAGGAGGGTTGCCTTGATTGGGCCTCGGGCCCGGCCAACTATCCATACACATGCTCGTTCCTCTTTCTCCCGATTAACCTAATTAGCTCTCGTCGATTCTCCTTAGATCTGAGTGTAAGGGAAGAGAGAATGGTCCAATTCCAAGTTTAGGGGAGTAAAATCACCTAAGTCTAAATGATTTTGTGAGTTTTTTCAACCCTAATTGCTTAGAATGATCAAAATTAGGTTAAGAGAATTAAATCCCATTTTTAGTCTGTCGACGGCTAAGAAATCCCGTAGGTCAAAGCCAAAAATCTCCCCCTAAAATTATGAACCCTATGCAGAATGACAATCTAGGGTTTTTCAGGAGTCTGTCCCGAGGACATACGCAATCGCGTATGTTAACATATGCGGCGTGTCACAAACATACGCGATCGCGTATGTTTGTACATATGCGGTGGGGAGACATACTCGAACGCGTATGTTTGGACATATGCGGTGGGTCCAAAAACATACGCGGCGTGTGACCCCCCGAAATGGGCCAAAACTAACCCAGAACGGCCCGGAATGATCCGAATCAACCTGTAGTGGCCCAAGACCAACCCGAAATGGTCCTGAATCATCCCGGATTCGATCCGAGTCAAGACGGTCCAAAATTAGTGTGCGACAATATTCATATTATACTTATCTCGATAGGAATCAAACCTTTTACTAAAGAAGGAATGAACACTTGAATCATTGTAGTTTTAAAAGATAATAGCTTTATAAATTTTAATGATTGGTTATTATGTATAATCATGTTAAGTTTGTATAATGAACCTATTTATTTTGACTATTACCCAAACTTTATTATCTCCTTGAATTATAAAAATATTTTAAAATCATTTATTTTACAAATTAAAGCCTATAATTACAAAATGTTTCATTGATCTATTCCTTTGGTAATAATTTTTCAAGTACATTATGGAAGCATGACTTGTGCTTTCGGGTCAAACATCTTTATAGTAAGAAAGGAGAAACCTTAATATTACAAATAAATTTGTTAAAATCCCATGCTATTATTCTAAGCATTATACAATGGAAGGATATCTTTCTTTTATAAGAATGGATATTGGAAAGAGTTTAAAACCTAAGGTTCCACTTACCATGGAAGCGAACAATCTTTTAAAATATATCACATAATAAAAAAGACAAAAGAGTTTGTTAATGTATGCTCTAAAGCATCAAGTTATATATGTAAATTTATATTAAATATTTTATTGATAAGGGGTATTATTCATTATTTTAGTATAGTATTTCATTATATTTATTTTAATTGGAGTATTAAACTAAGTAATAAAGTCCAATGTGTTGTAATAGTAAAAGGGAATTTTATAAAGAGTTTATGAGATGAGATTCTTATTGTATGCAAATCATCGATATCTAATTTATCCTCAATCATGATATTAATGAGATTGGACATTAGTAATACAAATAGATTGACATATGTTATACTTCTTTTAGAGGGTGATTCTCATTAATTATGACATGAGATGTTTAAAGTAATCATGTGGGTGAATAGTATAGTACTAATTCATTAGAGACCTTACCGATAAGATTTCATATGGATAATTAATCTTGTTTATGAAGTACTTCTCACTCATATTAGTATTGAAGGTATATTTGGACTTGAGATATCAAGGTTCTCTTAAGTATGGATTGCTATGTCTTGACTCCTATTACTTTTACTCCTCATTGGGAGGTGTTCATAGTTGGTACGTTGGGTATAGTATGAAGTAGTTAAAAATATTTATATATCAATAGAGGATTCACCACTTAGGATTAATTGTAGGGGTTTTATTTTATTTATTTATGTAGTAATCTTTAATTTAGGCATCTTTAACCAAAGTAGAATGCTAAGTGGTGAATGTGATTTATATGGGAATTTTGGGAATAAAGATTATAGTACATGAATATCAAGTTTGGGGTATGATCTAACATACTTAATCATGCATTGAGTTGACATTTATCTATACTTAAATCTAAATGAGACAATGGATAGCAAAAGGAGTTTATTGCAATAGTATCTGATATGGAAGAGTTATAGTCAAACTATTAACCTCTTAAAATTTGGGTAGTCATGATGCATAACTAGACAAAGCTCTTACTTACAAATGATATTATTAATAGATATTCAATAATATTATAATATGTTACCAACATGTTAAGAGCTAAATATACATATGATTTAAGGTTGCATATGTAATGCACATACCATGTACGTGATTGTGCATATGCATATGCTACATGTCTTGAACATGCATGACTTAAGTTAGAGGAGGAAGGTCACATGATAGTCACATGACTCATTAGGTTTTGGAGGTGTATGACATATCATATGTTGACTAGGATTGAGCCAGGCTAATGTGTATGACATATAAGCTAACATTTAGTCCTAATTACCATTTAAGCACTATGTTTCATTAAAACCTAATTTTAGGTTATAAAAATATACAGTTATGCCTCTCCTTGCTAACTTATGTATTCTTTTATAGAAAATGAAAGAAAATTCAAAGAAAATTAAGGAGAAAAGCATTTAGATTCAAGAGAAGAAACATTAATTAATCCAAAGACTACATGCGTTTATCTTTCTCTCTACTATTGTTTCTATTATTCTCTAAAACTATATTTTGTAATATTGATTACTAATCCTTTCCTTTTTATCTTGTGTGGATAGTTTGTAGATCCTTTAGTTTAGAGATTCAAAATTTTTCTATAACCTTTAAGACAAATAAGATAAAGAAGATCAATATAAAAGTAAGTATGACTTGATTATTTATCATGTTCCTCTCTATTACTTATGTTTTCATGAATTTGATTTGCTAGATCTTTGAAAAATGTATTTTTATAAAAATTTTAAATTATTTTTTTTATTGTGTAATCACATTTTTAACCAACACAGTCAAACTTAGTTTTGATAGAAAATCTACAAGTTCTAGATATACTGATGATGATTCATCTAGTATGATCAACATCAGGAAAATTTTACAACTTCCTTTGTTAATAAATCTACCTTTAAAATAATCAAGAAATACTAGATTTACATAAAAATCTTCCAAGGGTAATAAATCTCTTATGCAAACCTAAATATCCTACATTAGATCTACTTAGTATAAGTTTACAAAACATGGATTAGAGTTTAGGTATTCTACAACATATTTATACAAAATTTGAAAATGTTGAACATGTTTTGTGATCGCTGGTTAGGTGATAGTAGTTTTAATCACTACTTCACTATAAGTACACAGACAGTTGTAGTAAGATATCAATCCCACGAGGATTTATTGTCTATCCACCACTACTTAGATTTCCAATCTGCTCAAGCAACTCAAATGGTTTAGTGTTCAAACATAATTGATTGCAAAAGTACAGTGTGTAAAGAAATGAAATAAGATCAATGGTGAGAAGATAAAACAATGATAAGAGACATAGGATTTGAGATCATCATCACCAAGCTAGGATAATAGTCATGTGCTTATTACTACCCAAAATATCCAAAAGCATTGATAACCCTCTCTCGAGGCAAAACCAACTAAATTTTATACTAATCTCGGATTCACTTAGTCACTATCATGGTCCTCTGATTAGGGAAACTATTAAGCAATCATACAAGAATTAAGAACATGTAGGTCTCTCATACACATCTACCTAACTAGAATGAGTAAGCATTTCATAATTCAACTTTTGTTACAATCACAAAGCATAAGTAATCATTTAGAAAGCTAATCTTTATATTTGTGTATTTCTCAATGAACAAGCATTCTACAATCCAACTCTCGTTGCAATCATAAAGCAGAGATTTTGTTTCTAAAATCAAACTTTAGAATTAAACACTTATAATAATGTTAAACAAGCATAATCAACTATCCCATCAAGGGATTTCATAAATCAAATCCTACGAAAGAGTACTTAGCCACTCATGGCTAAGAGAAAAATACAATAGAAATGAAGAACAAAGGAGAACACTTATACAAAATTACCCTAAGGAACAGGCTGCTACTTCTACAGATGGTGGGTGATGATGACCCTATCTGCCACCTTCTTTTTATGCTTCTCATGGAGGTTTTCTTAACCTTATCTTCCATTTGATTGTATCTCCTGCCTATATTGTAGGTTCTATTATCCATTAAATCCCCATTAAAGCCTTTTCTTTTTGCTCCCCTCATGGAACCTATTCTTTTCCCTCAGTCTTTTGCAAGGATTGTTCTTTAAATGACCAATGCTTACAAAGTCATGATCGTGGAGTTGGATCACACGATCATGGATTTTTCCATGAGCTTTTCTCTTCTTTTTAGCCTTGACTCCATGATCGTGGAGTTGAAGTCCACGATCATGGAAAATTCCAATAGGTCTCGGGTAAGTCCTCAATGGCTTCCACGAGCATGGGGTTGAGGTCCACGATCATGGAAAGTTCCAGTAACTTCATTTTTCCTTGGCTCCTCTGCCATGATTGTGGCAATGAGCTCTATGATCATGGAGTTGCTTTTCCATGCATAAAACTTCCTGTTTCTTCTTATTTGATCTTCCAAAGCTACACACTTAACACATATATCAAATTCTACTAAAAAAACAATAATTAAAGAAAAACATAATGACATTAGTGCATATCATAATCTAAAATCTTCTAAAACACAATGCATGATGGCACATATCATTTTGTTACCAATTTCACCATTTTTTGGATAATAATAAAAAAATTACGAATGAACTTAACATTTTTGAAAAAGATTTTGAGGTTAACAAAAACCATTCTCATGATGATTTTTACTCATCATAAAATTAAAAAAATAAATTTGTTTTTTAAAAATCTTTTGAACACAAGTTAAGAAATCTAAAATGAGTTTTATGCTTTTATGCATTAATAGAAAGTTCATATTATTTTTTTCAATTGGTTTAAAATGTATTTAATTATAAATAACATTTCATATCCATTTTTAAAAGCAATTAATCCTATCATTATAAGGAATAAAATTCTTGAATAGGAATTTGAGCCCATTAGAAGGAAAATCTAATTACAACATCCTCCTCGAAATTAAATTAAATTTTAATTTGGTACTCCTCCAACACCTATTTTAGTGGAACCTTATAAAAGCAAAAATCTTATGGATTTTGAAAACATTAAAAGTATCTCCATAATAATTTTATAAATGTCCAACTTAGTACAATTGCAACTAAGTTAACTATGATTGAAAATGATAAAACCTTATATTTTCAATTGATATAAAAATAAAATTGAAAAACTAAATATTTAAACGATATTAGGTTTCAAAAACCACACAATAATAAATTGAAAACAAAATGGAATTTGTATAAGCTATAACAGATCAACTCAAAAACTAGAAGCATCCTTTACCTTCAAAAGGGAGCTTATTGCTCTAAATACTCCTTAAAGTACTCCATAAAGTGTAAAAACTATTCACAGGGACTTAGATATAAAGTGTATAACATAAACTATTTAGGAAATTCTAAAACTCCAAAGGTTAACTTGGTTTAATTGATAACTTTTAAAGATCTCTACTCTTGATCTCAATATTGAGAATAAACCAAAGATTTTTACTCAATGCCAATTCAATGTTTATACTATTTATAAATGGAATATATGGTTTGTTTAAATATAATATTCTTGCTTTGTTTCAATAAATGACAATGGTAGGGAATGCTTATAAAACATAATCCAACTTTTCTAATAGAGCCATTATCTAAATCCTTGTTGCAGAATTTTTAAGTTAACTCAAAGGATGGTGGGACTTCCATCCAACTGCCCAATAACATTTGGAGATGTTAAACTCCATCCAAACAATTTAGGATAATTATCCAATCCTTGATAAACATGGTAACACTATTGAAGATGTTGTGTTTGCCCGATTCTTATTATATCCTTATATTTTGTAAGAGATCCTTCATATTTGAAAGATAAAAATTATAAATTATTGTTAATATTTAGATGTAAAAAACTTAATGACTTTTAAAATTACAAAAATGCATTCCTAACCAAAGTCATGATTAAAGAAGGCTTAAATTAACCTTTCTAGAAGGAAAACTTTCTTGCTAGATTACCAATCCTATTGTGAGATAAAGTTAGAAATCATATAAAAGAAACTCTTGCAAAACCAATTCCTTATAGTTAATTGACATATAAGGAATTGATTAGCCTAGTCCAAAAATAAGGGTTAAAAATTTATCAGGATATGAAACCCTATAAATGTCTCAAATTTCAAATGAAAAGAACTCATCAAGAACTTATGATTTCTGCAAGCAATTTAAAATTAAGATGAATGAATCAACAAAATATTATAAAGGCTCTTATAGTAAAAAACCTTATGAAAGACCTTTCGATAAATACAAATTGTTTCAAAAACCATGAAAAGATTCATATTACAAGCAAGCTTCTTAAAAGAAAAATCAAAATTAAAAGATGCAACACATATTGTATAAATAGTTCAAAACCAAACTTTACATTGTTAATACTGACCCTCGGTTAATCAATTCACAACTAAGGTACTCAAGTTCATTACTCATATTTTTGACCTATTTGACCTAGAAGCATTCATGGGGTGCATAAATGCCCCTATCTACTAAGTATCAAAAACATAGAAGTAACAAGCAAACATTAATACTCATATTTATTGATATTTATGACTTAGAAAACCATATGTGGAATGTGTTGTTTCCTACCTACTAACCAATAATCATAAGAGTAAGTCTAGAATTTATAACATTTTATTTATACATTTTTAAATTTTAGCTTGATCTACTTATTAAGCTATAATAAGCTAGATCATTCATTAGTACTTGACTCATTCATTTAAGCGTAAGTTAAACTCAAAGCTGCTTATAGTAAATGGTCATACATATAAACAAAAATTGGCATTAGGTAATAAAAGGATATAAAATTGGAAAGAATTAAAACAACTAGAGCAATACTTAGAATCCTTCAGCAATGAGTTATAATAAACATCAATTCATTCAATTTGAAAAGAGATAATTACTAGATTTGCTTAAATTTAAAGCAAGTATTGCAACAAAAATAAAAAATTTTGGCTAAAATTGCAAATTAAACAAAAATAAACATATAAAAACAAAAATTATAATAAAAAGCATATAGTAAAATGGGTGGAATGCAGAATGAAACAAACATGAATATCCCACCATAAACTTAAAGTTAGACATTGTCCCTAATGTCATAAAAACAATTAATAAGAATAGAATAACATATATAAAAACACACAAAATCATAAACAACATAAAATATAAATGCAAATGCACAAACAAAATAAAATGCAACACATGAAATAAGAATATGAATGCATAGTATTGTAAAATATATATGCAACATGAATACTAACATGTAAATGTTAAACACCTTGAATGCCTAAATGCAAAGGCTAGAATTGCAACATAGAAACTAAAATAAATGGAGCAACGTGAATGTAAAAGAATGATGTATGAACATGAAACTCGAGCACAATCATGAACTAGCATATTTAACATGCAAACTACCTTAAACATAAAATAAAAATAAAAAGAGAAATATATAAATTAAGCTAGTTCTAATCATCCTAAGTATCCATAAAATAAAATAAATAAATAAATAAATAGACAAACAAATAATCAAGCATAAAAGCACATTAAAACAAAGATACAAAAATCAAAATTAAACATCAACATATTAAAACATTAAACCATGCTAAATTTAAGGTCATTAGCTTGAACCCAAACTTAAAAACTTGTTATGATTTGTAGATGTATAGCATAACAATGCTCCCTTGGATTTAGCTTTAGTTAAGCTAGCAATTTCCATTGTTCCTTTGAAGAGTTGGCTTATTCTCCATCTTTAATACCATCCTTTGAGCTTTTAAGTTTGCATAGAAAGTTTTTTCTATTTTCAAGTTGGTTGGCTCTAAGTTCTTCATATTATAGAATCTCGTGATAGGTTAAACTCAGTATTTATCTCAAAAATAAAAAGAACAAAAGTTTGTAATAAAATACATAAAAATAAAAACAAAATCCTAAATTAATCAATTGCTCTTAAATCACTAATATTAGTCGAATGCATTATTGGTGCCCTCGTAATGGTGCCAAAAACTTGTTAGCATATGGATAGTTCTAAATTAACATGCATAATAAATCAATAGCGGCTAAGTACTAGCTATTTATTTCATTGATTATTTAGGCAAACAATGTATTGAATCATTAATTAATTATTCAAAGTAACAAATAAGCAAATTAACTAACTTTAGAATACATATTACATAATGACATAGGGTTGAACAATGGTGAACAATCATAAAACCTTCTATTAATAAGCAAGTTTACCAATTTCAAAGTAATGTTTAAATGTAAAGTTCTTTCCTTCAAAAGAGTATTTTACCTACTAAAGCTAAGCTAACATCCTAGTTTTGTGACTACAAGGTTAACTTTAGTGATTAAGTTCAATTTCCACATTTTATGCCTCCTAATTTTTAATTAACTCCTATGTTTACACAGTTAAATAATTAGTGTTCTTAAGTTCTTAAGTTTATTCTTAAGTTAACCCCTAGTAAAGTAAGCCATGACTTATATGGAACTTAAATCATGCAAAAGTGGGGAAATAAAGGGAGTCGTATTGCACACAACTTATGCAAACCTTCACACGAGTCGTGTGAGACTCGACCATGATAAAAAAAAAGGATTTGCAAGGGGCACGTGATGAACACAACTCGTGTAAGCCTTCATACGAGTCATGAACCTAAAACATGAAAAATACATATTCTAACATGCCTAAAGCCTTAAATCTAGTGTACTAATGTATGAAATGAACGTTAATTGCTAAAAAACATGCAACATGTTATTATAATGCAATAAATTATAAGATAAAGATGGTTAATACATGCAATTTAGGTCTAACACTCAAATAATGCATAAATATATAAGATTATGATAAAAAATAGCATGAATTAATGCTAAGTATGTAACAAAATGAATATGATGCATGAAATGATGTGAAGTGCATGAAATATTATATTATATGCTAAGGTTTTAAGGTAAAAGTATGAAAGTTTTGCTTAAAAGGACATTATAATAAGTGAAAAATATAGATTAAAATTATGGTTATAAGTCATATGTATAAGCAATATATCCATATTTATAATTATACATTCACATCTCTCACAATACTCAAAAGTTACCAATCTTGCATAATATGGTTCATATGTTGCCTTATGAGTTTCCTCATATATCTCTAACTCACTTTGACATCAAGAAATACCAAAATGCAAACACATATATACATGTTACATACAAACTTAGGTCCCATTAGCCAGCATACACAACATATATCTAGTCTTTAAGGCAATATTCATATAACATACCTAAATGACATGGTTTGCTACCTCTTTAACAACCATTTCAACAGATTCATCTCATAACTCATCTTAGCAAAATGTAACATGCTATATATGTTTAGAGCACTTATGTGATGCTAAAAGGTATGTATGCAAATTAGGATCAACATCGGGGACTTGTACCAAGCCACATTAAAGAAAATCCATAGTTGTAGCACGTGGGTGAAAGTCAGGGTCTATAGTTTGCCCCCTAATTAGGATCATTTTGAGGTGATACAGGCAAAATTCATTATAATGAGAGCTAATCATAATATGAATTTCCACCAAAAGGCAAAGAAAATACATGATAGATGCTCATATCAAGGTTTAGTGCTCATGCTAAGACTTAAATGGTGCTCGTGCTGAGGCTTGTTACTCTACAGGGAAAATCATGATCCACTAGGGGTATAAAAGTGATCCATTAGGGAAAGGTTAATTAAAATGCTCATGCTAAGGGTTGTTACTCTACTAAGGTAGAGAATGTAATATGCTAGGGATAACTCAACTAAGATGCTTATGCTGAGGCTTGCAATTTAGTGCCTTAGCTGGGAGCTTGATGCTCAGGCAAAGAGACTATAGTCGATCATGAAGAAAGTGCTCATGCTGAGGCTTCTAAGTCTATGAAAGATCAAAGCTGACTCCTTGGGAATGTTGAGGCTCACAACCCAATATTGATATTGGGAGTTCAATACTTGGGCTAAATGATCAATGTTAATCATGCGCTACTCATGCTGAGCCTTGTAACTCTATTAGGTAGGAGAACGTACCCACTAGAAGCTTGGTGCTAAGGCAAGAGATCAATGTCTATCTTGAAATACTCATGCTGAGGCTTACGACCTAATTCTACTACTTCAATCCTGATGCTGGGGCAAGGCAATCAATGTTGATCATAGGATGCTCATGTTAAAGCTAGTAACCCAAATTTTCCATCAGGAGCCTGTTGCTTATGTGAGGCAATCAATGTTGATCGTAGGATGCTCATTCTAAGGCTTGTAACCCAATTTTATCACTGAGAGCTTGATGCTTAGGTGAGGCAATCAATGTTGATCTTAGCATGCTCATGTTGAGGCTTTCAACCCAACTACCACTGAGAGCCTAGTGCTTGGGCGAGGTGATCAATGCTAATCTTAGGATTCTTATGTTGAGGATTGTGACCTAATTCTGCCACTGGAAGCCTAGTGCTCTGGCAAGGTGATCAATGTTGATCATTGCCAACTATAGGATCAATGGCTTTGCTGTGAGGCTTAAAAATCATATGAAGTCCAACTTCAAATGCCTACTCTGAGGGTTAAGGAGTCAACTGTGATGCCTGATTAATCAACTGCTAGATTGAGGTCGAACAACTATTAGTTTTAAAGTAATCAATTATCGAATCTATGCTCGCACCATCAAATACATGTCTGACATCTCCAAAGATAGCATTTGAGACCAATTGCTGGAATATGATACTTCTTGGTCAATAACTTGACCAGTAGTCAAAGGCTTGACTAAAACTAATCAACTACTAGATCAATTTTCCATCTATGCTATTCATGGAAAATAAATTTTTTAGTGAAATTGGAATTGAAATGATCTAGAAAGAATACTTGAATTTTTTAGTATCAGTCTGCTACATTCTAATTGATTTTCTAAATTTTTATGACACTATAGGTCATAAAAATTGGACTCATTAGGGAAAAAGTGCTCCAAAAGTTTTGAAATTTTTATGAGAGGCCTAATTCAATGAGTGCATCTTCATGAGTATATGGTGCATGTTAGCAGAACTCCCTGGTTATCAGAGCATATTAGTAAATTTTGCTACATGCAGAGCATATTCCACTATATTCTACGCATATCATATAGAAATCATATACCCACATGCTTCCTAATCAAAAATCATTTTGTTTCTTTACTAAGAATTGATTTTCTCTTAACTCAAAAACTAAAAATCCATCATTTTTTGAAAAATGGCTGGAAGTAGGATTCAACCGACACCCCAAGACCCAGAATCCATCTTGAGCTACATTCTAACTAAGCATATGACTTGTAACCCATACTATAGAGCTTGTTATAGTCAACCAATTGTTGAAACATTTGCCATAGACTCACATAGGTCCCGAGCACCTCCCAAGAAGGTGAGTTTCTTGTGGTTTTTGTTCAATTTTTTTGACTTATTCCAAAGTCAAAATTTTATGCATTTTTCTTCATTTAGGCTAGTGTTTAGATTCAATTTGATGATAGGCTAAGGCTAGGCTTAGGAATACATGGAATGATCAGGAGATTTTTGGAAAATTTATAAAATTTTGAATAGGTCAAAGTTATATGCTATGCATATAGCATTATGTATACCACATATAACTTATATATGGTTCACATAGGGTTATATTGTCATGTCTTCTGGTTGTGTAACATGCTCTTTTAGAATGATTACTAATTCTCCATCAAGAAAATCAATAATCATCCTACAAAAGATTCCATACATTCATAAATAATGTAGAATTTTATTATTATTATTTTTAATATCCAATTCATTTTAATGGTCCCTAGTTCAACAAACATACATTGTTTAGTTCATACCATTTTTAGTGTCATAGTTGTACACACGTTATTACATGTTTATAATATATCAAAGTTCAAGATACTGCCAAAGTGCTTATCTAAAATATTGCATGATTAATACTTATAAGAAGTCCATAATATCTTTAT
>CANYBF010945151.1:0-24322 GCA_948192965.1 Dalechampia spathulata | reverse complement strand
TCATCACATGTATACAAACATCATTTCAGCAGTCAATCACATACAGTCTCCTAACAAGACGTACATCTACACAGTCATATACATCCCTAGATACGTATCTAGACACGTACTCCTAGGGTCTCTAACGTGGGTGTAACACATTCTCTCCACATATATATATATTTTGGTAGATATCATTGATTGCTTAACAAAAATTGATCATTTAAAAATTATTGGAATGAGCAAGTGAAAAAAGATATTCAAATACTTACCAATTAATAAGTATTTAGATTTCTTTAATTTTTTATTCATAAATTTTGATAATGTTTTTATTAGTATTAATTTGTATTATTTAATTTCATGAATAATTATGTCTTACAAGATAAATACATGCTATTTTTATAGTTTTTTATGCAAATAAAAAAAGAGAGAATCTTAATTTAAAAATAATATATTTTTGACATTTTAGATATTTTTTGTTGCTCATTATTTAATTATAATATTTTTTTTTATTTCATAGCTTTTTAAATTAATTTTTTCATTACTTATAGTAGGATTTAGGAAGTTAAATGAAGTGCGATCATAAATAATCATGAAGGTTATTTAAATGAGGAATTGAAAATGAATAATCCTACAAAATATATAAACAAAGTTAAGAAGATTATTAAAAAAATATGAATTATCTCATTTAAAATTTAATCCAAAATTAATACTTTTCAAAAATAAAGTGTTTTTATTTTTTAATAATTATTACGAAATAAAATGCAATAGTATAAAATTATGATCAATTATAATTAATTGACCTTTTATATTCTTAGATGAAATATGAAATTTGATGTCTCACATTTTACTTTGTTTTATACTTTTGTATTTTTATTATATACATATTACATTTTCTTTGCATTTCAACCTTAAAGTATATAAAATCATAAATTTTGTTACATGTAAAAACTCTAAGTATAAAAAAAAATTTTAATTAATTAATTTAGATAAAATTGTAAGAATATGAAATCTCAAAAAAATTTAAAAATCGAATAATATATTTGATTAAAGTTTATGCATAGCGCAAGCCTTTCCTTAATGTATAAAGCTAGGTCTTAGACATACTTACTTGACATGTTTTCATGCCTTAGTTGCTTATGTGACAAACTAAAAAACTTTGATGATTTTGATTTTTAGTGTAGGCTTTTAATTCTACTAATTTAAAAGCCTATTTTAAATTAGTCCTTTGTATTTATGATATGATTTTATTCAATGTTTAATATTTTTCATATCCTTTTTTATACTATATAATTAATATAACTTAATTAGTACATCATAAACCTCTAATATTCATTATGTCCTTTTGGATACTATATCCTTAATATGTCTTAATTAGTATATCTAATAAAGTTTAATTATTATTTGGACACCTTTCATTGAGTCCTTTAGGCTTTTAATTCTACTAGAATTTAAAAACCTACTTAAAATTAGTGTTTTGTATTCATAATATGATTTTTTTGACGTTTAATATTCTTTATATCATTTTGTATAATATATTATTAATGTCTTAATTAGTATATCATAAACCTTTCATATTGTTCACGTCCTTTTGGATATCATATCCTTAATATTTTATCTAATAAAGTTTAATTATCATTTAGATATATTTTATTGAGTCTTTTCATTTCATGTAATCAATGTCGTTAGATAAAATGTATTAATATTATATTTGAAATTAATTGAATATTAAATTGTGACTTTTAATATTCCTTATATGTTTATGTTTTTCTAATACAAATTCATTTTTCATTATATTTTAATTATTGAATATCTACTCAATACATATGATATATTATTTACTTTAAGATCTTATACCAACAAAGAGGATTTAATTATTAAGATGAGAATATGTTGAATGTGGGAAGCTCTTAATATGAAGGACAATTTTAAATTGATTCTTATTGATGAGAATATACAATGTAAAGAAAGTTTAATATATGTTATTTCACTTGCATTGTAATTTTTTATATGTATAAATAATATTTTGTTTATTTTATATAGGGAAATTTGATACATGCTATTATTTGAAGGACTCATGCAATCACATAAAGGATAATATTGATTGAAGAATGTTTATTTTTTATCAAAATTTAAAGGTTGTGTAATGTTTGATTCATCATCAACCATTATTAAATAAATTAAAAATTATATTTCTATCTTTGAATGTCATTCATAAACTTAAAGAAGAGATATTGAAATTGAAAAATATGGATTTCAATTTGTTACTCTTAATTTGGTAGAGACTTGTATCAATGACAATAAGGTTATATTTTTTTACTTCTTCATTTTTTAACATCTTTATATTTTTCATTTTAGTATATATATTATTAATTGCATAATAAAAATTGGTCATTTGAAAACTATTGCAATGAGAAAATGAAAAATAGGTATTCAAATACTTGCTCATTAATAAGTATTTGGATTTTTAAAATTTTTTATCAGTAAATTTTGATAATCTTTTCATTAGTATTGATTTTTTATCATTTACTTTCATGATTAATTGTATCTTCAAAATACATGTATTATTATTAAAGAATTTAATTACAAGATAAAAATATTATAATTTGCTATACAAATAAAAGACAAAATTTGAATTAAAAAAAGACTAATTGTTGACTTTTTGATTTTGATGAATGCAAAAATTGATTACTTTAAGTGTGTTTAATTAATTCAAGTGATTTTTCATTTTAATGGTATTTGGTTTAAATATTTTCTATCTTTAAATTATTTGTTTAATCATGTCATTTTTGGCTTTGTATATGATTAATGTTTTTAATACTTCCTCTCTTTATTTACTTGTTTTGCCTCACTTGATTATTGAATATTAATGGATAATTGATTTTTACCTGTTTGATTAACTATTTTTAAGTTTGACAATTAATTTATTTAACTTGTTATTTTTTGGAAGGTATTTAAGTGATTCATTGTGATCATTTCAAATTTTGGAAAGATACTTATCTTAGCACTTAAAGAGTATCTTCTAACTTTATTTATTTCCAACATGATTTTAAGATAGATTTTATTTATTTGATTTTTTAAAAATCAAATATATTAATTATCTACATGAAAGGAAGAAATTAGTTTGTCAAAAGGAAATCCAAATCATCAACCTTGTTTTTTGGAAGTTCTTCAACGTATTTTGTGATCAATTTAAGGAGGACTTGTTAGAAGGACAATTAGTAAAGAATTTTCTTAGATTTTTATTAAGAAATCATTGAAAAATATATTCCTTATAAAGCTCAAATATGAGATCTTTCAAAATATAATATTTTCTCTTTTGACAAAATGATTTTTAGATATTCTAAATATGGTAAGTTTTTAAAAATCAAATTAGGTAACAAATTTGTCTGTCATGAAAATTAGTCTATTGATTTCATGTAATAAAAAATATTTTCAAAATTAAATTTGATTAACTTACATTTTTATGCTTAATGTATTTAGTATATAATGGTCATATTTTTCAATATAAATACACGAGTTTTTGAAGTTAGAAAACATGAACAACAATAGAGAACGTAAAGGATTTAATTCATATACATCTTTAAAGTGTTTTCTAAGAGCTTCATCTTAAATACTTATTCTCAATCTTTCATAGGACTTTATAAAGAGTGTGAGAATTATATTCTTAAACTTTTTTGATTATTGTAAAAGGTTATCAAGTTAGCCTTTATGAGAAAACTTGAAGAGGTTACAAGTGTCACTATGAAACTCGAGGTTATGAGTTTAATCTGCTAAAAAATCATCAGAGGTTGTTGAGTTAGCCTATTGAAAACTTAGAGAGATTGCTAGTTAGTCTTAAAACTATTGTTGTAAAGGTTTTAAGTTAGCATTTAAAAACTTATTATTATTGGAACCTCAAACTTGATTTTGAGAGAGTGGATGTAGGCATTGGGGCCGAACAACTATACATTATTTATCCACTATTCTCTTCTTTTCTCATTTAATTTATTTGTCTTGTATTCTTAATTTTTTTTATATTTAAAAAGGTTTTTCATAAAAGGATTTCATTTACAAATTTTCAAAGGAGAGTATTTAAAATCAATTTATTTCCATAATTCTAAAACCATCTTTATTGATTCTATTTGATAAGATAGATTGTTGAAAATTAGTTTTTTATTTTCAAAAATAGTTACTGTTTTTAAAATAGTTTGCTAATTTTTTATAATTTATCAATTCACCTTCCCTTTTGATAACTGCTTTAGGACTAACATTTAATATCAAAGTTTATCTCTGTTTTACATGTTTAACAATCTAGGAGAGATCAAATAGTAGCTGGTTCAAGTAGTAATATGGTTCTTGCTCAAAATGTTGAAGGACATTCTACACAAGACCTCTTTTGTTTAATGGAACAAACTACTCATATTGGAAAATTAGAATAAGAAATTTTATTCAATCGATTGATATTGAATGTTGGAAAAATATCTTATCCGATGCAACACTACCTACTGAATTGGATGAAAGTAATTATATCGATGCAGATTGGAAACTTATCCAAGCTGTAAATATTTTATATGGTGCTTTTGATGTAAATGAATATAACCATATTTTTGCTTGTACTACAGTACAATAGATTTGAAAGTCTTGTTTCATGGTTTAGGAAGAAGCAAATATCCATGATATTGTCAATAATTAAAGTCGAGTATGTCTCAGTTAGAAGTTGTATGACATAAATTCTATGGATGACGCAACAATTAGAAGACTATAAATTGAAATATGTAAATATTCCAATTTATTGTGACAACATAAGTGCAATCAACTTATCAAAAAATCATATGCAACATTCAAGAATGAAATACATTGAGATTCAACATCACTTCATAAGAGATTATATTCAATGAGGTGACATCAAAGTAATTTTTATGCTTATCAAAAAATAGCTTGCTGATATCTTGATGAAATCACTAAGTGAGGATCGATTTATATCTTTAAGAAGATAACTTGGTATGTACATTTGTAATTCATAATTAATACGTATTATATATCTGAAATATTATATTTCATGTTTTGATCATATACATTTATGATTAAATTGTATGCGCTTTTAACATGCTATATATATTTTAGCATTCTAATTTTATATCTTATGTTTATATATATATATACGTATAATTTATTTCTGCTCAAATTATTTATATAATATATATATATATATATATATATATATATATATATATATATATATATAATATCTGATTTCAAGAAATATTTTAAGTATCCTTATATATGGCAAAAATATGACATATTTCTGATTTATTTTAATCCTTGAAATTATGGACCTATTTTTAGACTAACACATGTATTTTGATTTCATAAATCCTTTCCTTTTTTATATTTATTCATAAATACAAAATTCTAGCTTCTTTCATAAACTGTGCCATTCGAAAATCTTATCTTTCTTTCTCTTTCAATTTCTATATTTCTTTCAAAAATTCTAAAGCCCCAAATCAATTTTTCGCTCTCGATCTCAAATGGATAAAAGAAAAAACACTAAACTTTCACCATCACCACTTTAAGAAAAGAAAGCAAAAATAGAAGAATCACTTATGATTTTCTCTTCTCAAAAGATCATCCCATCCAAAATTCTCAATTGGATTGATTTTTCTAATAAGTTTTGGAGCATTGAAAGTCTGTTTAGTCTCAAAAATGGGATTCGTTGTTTCACTTCAACAAGCCCATATATGAAAATCTTGTGAGATACTTTTATAGGTCTTTAAATATAATCGTGGAAAGTGAATTTTACAATTTTCAAATTAAAGGGAAAAGTTTGATGATCATTACTTAAGACGTGGGACAAGCATTCATAATTCCTAATATAGGAATTAAAGTTAGTCAAAAGAAGGATTTAAAGGAAATTGATGGTTACAACGAATTAGAAGCAATGAAGTAAATTTTAGGAAACCAAAATATTTCAATTAAAGATCAGATAAGTGCCATCACTCTATCAGAAACATTTTATATCTTGCATAAAATCATATCACATGTGATTTTGTTTAGGTTTGATAGTTTTGTATATGTGAGTGATTTGGATATCTATGTCATGTGGCACCTTGTAAACAAAAAGCTTGTGAATTTATGTCATTTGTTGATTGGAAATGTTATTAAATCAAAAGTTTTACCATATGACATGTTATTAATTGTGTTATTTAGGCATTTCAAAATCAATTTTTGAAGGGGAGTCTTTTAGCAATTTATCAAAGGGAGATGTATTGAGTATGCAGTTTGTAAGAAAGCTAAAGAAATAGGAAAAAGAAAAACAATTTGCTTAATTTCTTAGAGTACTTCAAATAGCTGGGCACATTTTGCAAAGCAAGATGCGTATAGTTAAAGAATATGAGCAATTATCAGAAATCCTTATTGAGTTAAAGAAATCTGCTAAACCTCTCCACAATGCTTTAAAGCTATGGTTACCACCTAATCAATTCGATGTTCTTATTTTAGAATTGCTTATTGTAATACCCCATATGTTATAGGATGAAATAGTATATAACATATTGATGTTATATGAATATATATGAATTTTGGAAAAATTATCTTATAGGCGTATATATGTAAATTAATTAATTCATGTAATTGTGTACGAATTTATAGATATTAGTCTTATTTATAGAGTATAATATTTAATTAAAAATTATTTAGGTTAGATTAATTTATCATTGGGTTAATAATATTATGTTTAAATTGATTTAGTTATAATAAAATAATATATATTAATTAATAAATAAATACATAAATAAATACATAATATTATAATAAAAAAGAAAACATGAGTTGGTGAAGATAGAAAAGGAAAAAGGGATTGGTTGCAAACCTTTGGGAAATAGGAGAGATTTGACGAGGAGGAAAAATTATTTGATGATTTTGTATGAACTAAATTATAGGAATTATAGCGGAATTAGGAGAAAAGTATACAAGTATATTCATAATATTTAATTGTAGATCATTTAATATTTTGGAAGGAAATTCTTGATTAAGGATTGAATTTTGACATTGATAATTGATAATTGATGAGTTGGTAAATTTTGGGATGAATTGATCTTGTGAATATCATATGTAAATTAGATGTTATTGATCTTAAAGAAGTTAATTAATGGATAAATTTTGAGAATTAAATTAATATTGTATTAGATTATATATCTTAGGAATATGTAATGAATGTTAGGTCATTAGGATATGTTATTTCAATTAATTGCTTGATGTTTAAATTGGAAAAGATTTCATGTTAAATTTGTGAAATTCAGAACTCGTATTATAAATAATGAATTTTTGATATGTTTGGGATTACCAAGTGTAGTTTTGTGGTAAAAATGTAAGGATGATCTAATGATCGAATCTTGAGTTATAAATTATTCTTTAGAAACTCATTATGGTAGATTGCATTTTGGCTATTTAGAAAATTAAGTTAGGTACTTAATTATACAATCTTAGATGAATATTAGGCTTTGTGAACATATGTAGTTATTGCTCGTTCAATTTAAAATTTGGTTTAATTTTTAGTATCATTAGATGCTTGTGGGGAGTTATATAAAACATATAGATATAGATTATAAGCATATAACATTATTAAGGAATTATATGATGATACATGTAATATATTTTTATACAAATGTATTTAATTAAATGATTTAATATTTATAAACAAATTATTTCAATAGTATTAAAATCCATTTGGATGAGTGAGATTAAATGATATAAAAATTGGTTGGTGGTTAGTTAAGGAGAGGTAGATTTTATAGAATGAGAATATTATGTAGTTGGTAATATATTATTGCAAATATATGAATGAGAATTATATATTGTGTCATTGTAGGTGTTGGTTTAGGAGGTACTGAAGGAACGCCTAATCCATGTTCATTGGATATTCATGTTTACTTACATGTAAGGGATTATACATGTATATTTTAATTAAATTAAATGTATGGTACTTGATAACATATTTGTATATATGATGCTTGCTTAGAAGTCGAGGGACAATTGATTGTTTATTTATTTTATGTGCTTTATATGGTCACCTTATATTTAATGTTATGTATAATGTGTGTTGATGCTTATAGATTATGTTGGAAATTTATATTATGAATGTGGGGATGGGTGTTGTGTTGTGATGAAAATATTTATGTTGGGAATTATATTGTGAATGTAGTTGAAACTTGGTCTAATGATATGTTTATGTTCTTGATTTTATCATTATATATTACAAGATTACAAAATATATGACTACAAGATTACAAGGTACCTTATTACAAGATTACATGGATACAAGTTACAAGATACAAGAATTCTTGTTACAAGATACATATGCATATGGTTAAGTATTTTATATACAATGTGATTTGTATTATTGATGCCATTTATTTGGATGTGGTGAATTAAGTTATACATGATGTTTGAAGTTTATGATTTGGTATGAAGGTGGTGTATATAGTTATATGATCATTTTTTAATTATTTATGGTTATTTTTTTTATATATGATTTATTTATTTACTTGTCTAATTATTTATTTGATTGTTTGGATGTATTTTATATGTTATATTTTCTTTATGTTTATTGTATAATTAGTATTAGTTGAATTGAATTAATGGTAGGTTAGTTCTCTATCTTGTATAATTTCTTATTAAGCATCTGGAAGCTCACTCCCTACCATTTCAGATTTTACAGGTTATTATTGTTAAAAGTGAGCTACATTCCTTTTTCTTCCAGCTTCGCTTCAAGGTCTAAATAGTTTATTTTTATTTAGGTTTTCCTTCTTAGTTGATTTTCGACCAATTTTTGGGTTTGAACTTGTAATTGTAAATCCTTGGACATATATTATGTAGACATATGATGTATATTCACTTTATTATTATTTAATAAAATTATTTTGAGAAATTTTTATTAGATTGTTGTATGATATAAGTAAGCTTGCAGGATTAGTTATTTTATCTCATGTCGATCATGATCTTAATTTTTGGATCATGAAACTTATGGGAATTGTTGTTGTAGAACTGAAATAGGTTGTTACTACTAATATTATGGCTTCTTAAATCATTAATAATGCTATTACGGAAATTAGAGGATTAGGAGTATTACTAGAACACATTTATAATGAGTTGGAAGCTAAAGAGAAGCCAATGGAAGAGGAAACTCCTTAGGATGATGAGGAAGCCAAAGAAGAAGAAGAACCAGAAAATGATACTACAATAAAGACATTGTCAAAATTGAAAGGAAAGCAACTAGCTAAAGAAGCCGAAGAGGAAGAAGAAGCTGAGGGAACTGATAGCGATTTAGATAATGGGGAGGATGATACTTAGATTGTTCTTAATCCCTTTATAGCTCAACATGTCAGAGGCAGAATGGCTTGGTCTCATTCGATTATGAAGACCAAAGCCATTCCACCAGGAGTGTCTGGAAATTGCTTTAATCCTTTCTCTCTTACTTAGCCTACTATTTTCATTCTACTCCTTTATAATATTGTTATTGATATTTTAGTAAATTGATTATATTATGTCTTTTCCTTTTTCCTCATGATAAAAAGGGGGAAAATATACTATTTATGAGAGAAGCTTATAGGTTTTATGATTAGCATGCATGCAATTTTGGATAGTTGCTATGCGTGTATGATCATTCGAATATTAATCTTAGTATTTAGATTTTATATGCTTTCATATATTGCCATACATATTGGATATATTATATTTATTAGAATGTAATAATATTTCAGGGGGAGTTTACACTAGATCATTATCTTAGCGGGAGCATTTCTCTCTACATATATATTTGTCATCATTAAAAAGGGGGAGAATGTTGACTTTTTGATTTTGATAAATGCTAAAATTGATTACTTTAAGTGTGTTTAATTAATTCAAGTGATTTTCTATTTTAATGATATTTGGTTTAAATATATTCTATCTTTAAATTATTTGTTTAATCATGTCATTTTTAGCTTTGTATGTGATTATTGTTTTTAATACTTCCTTATCTTTATTTACTTGATTTACCTCATGTGATTATTGGATTTTAATGAATAATTGATTTTTACATGATTGATTAATTATTTTTGAGTTGGATAATTAATTTATTTGACTTATTATTTTTCAGAAGGTATTTAAGTGATTTATTATGATCATTTTAAATTTTGGAAAGATACTTATCTTATCATTTAAAAAATACCTTCTAGCTTTATTTGTTTTCAAAATAATTTTAGGATAGAATTAATTTATTGAATTTTTAAAAAATCAAATATATTAATTATTTACATGAAAGAAAGCAATCAGTTTGTTAAAAAGAAATCTGAATCATCAGCCTTATTTTTGGAAACTCTTCAACATATTTCGTGGAGCAATTTAAAGAGAACTTATTGTAAAGATAATTAGTAAGGAATTTTCTTAGATTTTTATTAAAAAATCATTGAGAAATATATTTCTTATGAAGCTCAAATCTGACATCTTTCAAAATATAATATTTCCTCTTTCGACAAAATGATTTTTGGATATTCTAAATATGGTAAGTTTTCAAAAATCAAATTTGATAATAAATCTATCTATCTATCATGGAAATTAGTCTACTGATTTCATGTAACAGAAGTTATTTTTAAAATTGAGTTTGATTAACTTAAATTTTATACTTAATGTATTTGGTATATAACAGTCATATTTTTCAATATAAATACATGAGTTTTTGAAGTTAGAAAACATGAACAATAATAGAGAATGTAAAGGATTTAATTCATATACATTTTAAAAGTATTTTCTAAGAGGTTCATTTTGAATATTTATTCTCAATCTTTTCATAGCACTTTGTAAAGAGTGTAAGAATTATATTGTGGGTAGGGCTTTTGTCGTGACCTAGAGTGAGGCTTGTGATACACGGACCGGAGGCCTACTTGGAGCGAAAATGCAGTCTTCTCAAAGGGCTACCTCAAGGAATGAGATG
The DNA here is from genome assembly GCA_948192965.1 of Dalechampia spathulata. NCBI lineage: Eukaryota > Viridiplantae > Streptophyta > Magnoliopsida > Malpighiales > Euphorbiaceae > Dalechampia > Dalechampia spathulata. Next base: position 13,392 of record CANYBF010945151.1, on the reverse strand, counting down.
GACTTAAAAGAGTCGCAAGATGGAGTCACCATCGAATGGTTTTGGATTTGGTTTAATCGACCTATTAGTATGAGTGCGAAGTCAAACCCTTCAAAGATGGTTTTAGGTGGTGAAGATCTATTCGCTCAGAGTTATAAGTTCACTTTTACCATTTTAGTCAAGTTAATTGTCCTAAGCAGGTGAGCATTCATAACCATGAAATAGCACACAACGAGGTATAATATAACAGCAATCATAGCAAATATAGCATGACATCATGGCATGGTAATCATGGTACGACACATGGCATGTAAAATGACATGACATAGCATGACATGTGAGATAACATGACATAAGCATGATATGTGAGATGACATGACATAAGCATGACATGTGAGATGACATGACATAGGCATGACATGTGAGATGACATGGCATAGGCATGACATGTGAGATGATGTAGCATAGGCATGGCATGTGAGATGACATGATATAAGCATGACATGTGAGATGACATGGTATAGATATGACATAGGCATGACATATGAAATGACATGACATAAGCATGACATATGAAATGACATGACACAAGCATGACATGTGAGATGACATGACATAGGCATGACATGTGAGATGATATGGCATAAGCATGGCATGTGAGATGGCATAAGCATGGCATGGCATGACACAACATGCATCATATAGCAATGGTAAAAAAGAGTATAGCAGGATGAATGAAAAATAATAATGACCCAAAGAAAGGGATTGAAGAAGATAGGGGATATACGATGGATTTAAGGCTAAATCATACAAAAACGAGAGAATAAAGCTATTCTATTACATAGGATCTTCGTTGATAAAAAAATTTGAGACATTAAGCAACATCTCATCCACTTGAGAAAAGTCAACCTCGGGCAGCATGAACTGAAAATGCACAAGTGAAAATATAAAAATATAAGCAAAATCGTTAGTAGCAAGCGAAATTTAGGACTAGATCGACTAATTCTATGCCATGTGAAAGCATGAATCAAGAGCTAAAGTTCGATGAATGTAGTGGCAACAATCATGAAAAAGTGAATAAACATTAGTTGGATCATGAAAATCATGCGAAAACAATCAATTTTAGGCAAAATCGATCAATAGCTAAATCAAACTTTCTAAGATCATATGAAACATCACTTAGAAATAAATTAATGTCCAATCAAGCTAAACATGTCAAGTGACACATTAAATACAATTAAAATAGCATTAATTGAGTAATTAAGCAAAATGACATGATTTAATGACAAAATCATAAGCAATTGATCATGGCACAATGAATTAGGAGTCACTAACATCACATAAATGCTAATTGGAGATAGCAAACTGAACCAACCAAAGCTAATTATGTCATACATCACAAATCAAATAAGCATTTAACTTGAAAAATTAATTTTGAAGCCAAAATTAATGATATTCTTGAAATGCCTTCAAAATATCTTATTTCTTCTTCTATAATTATGCCATATTCATCAAGTTCTAATGCAACTTCCATGTTCGTATCATCATATTCCATACAAATTATCTTTTATTTTTTTGAAAAGCAAAATTTAACAAAAACATGCTTGGTTTGTATAAATATAAACCGGATGGTTAGAATTAAAAGAAAGATAATAGTACAAGACAAAGAGTGAAATGATAAAGAAGAGAACAATAATCGAATCGGAACATATGAGGATAAGCAAGTATTTGAGGAATCCATCACGTGCAATGCAAAAGTCATTGTGTTGTATATAAATGATAATGTTATGACTATATATAATGCTGAATGACATATCCTATTGCCTTTTGTCTGCCACAATTTACTTACTTACCTCTTAAATCACTTCCAATACTTAATATTATCATATCAAACCAATGTAGAGAACGTATAGATTGAAGATGGACCTATTCGTTTATATGCTTTCAAACAATTATTTTTCAAAAATCGAACAATTATTAAGGTTTACATATAATTCCAAACCGCTATTTACGAAATTATTTTGTGCTTGTAATGTAGTTTGAATTGATGGGTATGTGGTACAATATTATCTAGAGCAAACATGATATCCATAATTGAACCAAACCTGAAAAGTTGTTCCATTTTCTTAGAAACACCTCCTCCATCTAGTTCTAAATTATGCTTGTCCAGCTGCAGATATGGCTCCATAGATACAGATTATTATATGTATTATTACGGATAAATATGACTTTCATATAAATAAATAATATAAGATATGGATATATATGTAAATTGATGAATAAAATAGATAAATATATCTATATAGGATCTTAAATACATGTAATATCTTTAGAAAGTAAATGAATTTACTTGTATATTTAGGGAATTGGGTCATATTACCAATTACAGATATTTATCATTGAAGTTGTAAAGAATTATTCTTTCTATCATATAAATATAGATTCGTTTCTAATTTTATCAAGATTAAGAAAATATTAATTATTTTAATTGAAAAGATAGATTTAAATGTATTCTTTTTATGATATATTTTCTTTAATTTGAAAGAGGATAAAATCATTTTATTATTAGTTATATTTTCAATTTACAAGATGATTTTAAAAAATATATAATTGAGATTAAATATGTTATTATTTTATTAAAAATAGATTATAATTTGAAATAATTAAAAAAATAAATAAATATATTTTTATTGTTATGAGAAGAATAAAATAATAAATAGTGATATCATAGGATTGTTTTTCACCTGGTTACACCATGGAAACACAAACAAAGAAAAAGGCAAAACTCTCTTGATTTTTCAACCAGCTAAATATAGTTGTAATGGGTGGTTGGACTTTGTAATATGTTGACCATGTGCTCAATAAAAATAAGAAAATAAATAAATGGGAGGAGAATTAAGACCACAGGAATGGATGAGTCCATGTATATGGGTCAAAATGGTTCAAAGGACCAACTTGTTTCAAAAGAGAAAAAGGAGATTGATTGACAAGAAAAGGAACCAGATGTTGTCTTTACCTGTAACCCATTAATCCAAAGCAACTTATGGCGAAAAAGAAAACAAAAAGAAGCCTTTTCCACTACTGATATGACCCTTGCTTAACTTCTTCACATTTTATAAACAGCATTTATATATGTGTGTTTGTGTGTGTATAACTTAATATTGAACAATGCGAGAACAAAATAAAATGGGAAAAGAAGTGGTATATAATGCAAGGAGATAATGATTAATTTAAATAAAAAGAAAAAAAATAAAAATGGTGGAGGAATATATATGTTGCAATACATGAGGGTATCTACTTTGGTATTTACTGTCTTTGGTAAGGCAAGTCTTAGTTCCTCCACCATGTCGCGTTTTCATGGCTACCCATCTAATCCTATCTAGTTTTGGAAAGAACCACCACCTGATTCATTTTGCATCGAAACATAGAATTTCTTTTTAAAACTTTGATTGAATTGGTAGACTGCATTATGAATTGTGATCGTTGGTTTATTAATATTTAATCGTATTTATTTTTAGTAAAATATAATAAAAAATATAATATTTCTTTTGTGCTTGTTACTACAAAAGAAGAAGAAATGACAATGAAGATAAAAATATTCAAATACACAATAATATCATCTTGAAAAGATGATGCAAAAAATTCTTTTTAAAATTATTGTTATTGCTACTGAAATTCGTTCCTTTCTCTCGTTAATATTCCATGTTCAACAGAGAATATGAGAAAGCATGCAAGGCACCTGAAGCTTTATCATGTCCACAATGTTAAAAGTAATAAGGTATATTAATGGAGCCATTAGCTTTGGTTAAAGACCCACCAAAGTACCCATTCATTTGACAATATGGAGCCCTTCATCTCTTCCTTTATCTTCTGCATGTATACTGGTCTATTCCTGTCTCGCCCTCCAACTTGTTTTTGTGTTTAATGCTACTTTCGTAATAATTAATGTATTAGAAAGCCCTAATACAGTAATTACGGATGCCTTATGTCCTTGGTCATGGCCATGCATGCCAACGCAATTCACCAGCATTGTTAAGTGTTACCTATACTGTGTATTTATTCATTATTATTATTATTAGATAAAATCTACCTTATAGAATTAAGTTGATCAAAATACTCGTTGGTTTTCATTGTTATATCATCCACAAGAACAATTATTATTATGTCGATAAACACCACTCTCGAACTGGGTAGGAGTACAAACCTAGTGGCAGACATATTGCATTTTCATGTCAGGCAAATGATAAACCAATTCCAAAATTCAATGCATATAAAAGTTGTATGAATTATATTAATATAAATAGAAGAATTAATTATGTTAAAATTCTAAATTTACGTTATAAGATATGGTCCCTATAAATTCCACCGCAATGAAATTTCTTTTGCTATAAGCATCGACAAAGTTCAACAACAGAGCCAAGATTGAGGAACCGGACGTCGATGAAGCACCGACAGGTAAAAGGACCGACCGTACATCACTTCCGGCCCTCCTTTTCTTTACAACTCCAATTTCATGCGCTGCATGGTCATAATAATGATTATAGTTATGTGCGATTTTGTTTTGGCTCTGTTGTTGTCAATTTACTAATTAATTATAACACCCACTCTGGTGCTGTCAATTTGATGAATGCCTGTTTATCAATTTATTTGAATGATATTTAATAAAAAAAATTAGTATATATTAATAAATTAAATTTATATAAAAACTAGTCTGCTGATTTAAATGTTAATTTTATGCAAACTAAGACTAACTATGTCTTCATGGAGTTATATAATTTTTAGTTTCTGAATTGGATTGGGCTACATTACTATAACTAATTTTGGTTGTCTTTTTCTTCACATTCCATTAATTTTATATACAGATCCCATTCATGTAAAAATACAGTTAAGAATATAGAACTTGCGTTATGAAATCATCTTAACCATTACTTTTTAGATTTAGAATAGAATTGCAAGAATCTGTCCATCTTAATCGAAACAGCACTGATACTACGAGCTAGGCTGGCCTTCCATCACCATCCTATACTTATTTTGACTATTGCTTCATTATTATCTCTCTCATTCACTGTTTATCGATATTCCTCAGTATACCCTGGAGCATAAAAGAGAAACAAAATAGCAGAAAAATTGCAGAAACAACAAGTTTTGAGTTAATCCCTTGAATGGAAACTCCTTCAAGACCATCTCTCTTCACATGGCTCAACTCCTTTATCTCACGGACCCGACTAGGAAAATACTTCAAGCTTTCAGAACGTAACACCACCTTCACCTCTGAACTCCGTGCAGGAACAACCACCTTTCTCACCATGGCCTATATCTTGGCGGTAAACGCTAGTATTCTCACCGATTCTGGTGGCACTTGTAGTGTTTCTGATTGCATCCCATTGTGCAACATCACTGATCCTAAAACCTGCACTTCGTTAGATGAATCATGCAAATTTCCACCTCTCAATCCTGGATACGCTGCTTGCCTTGAGAGGATGCGTAAAGATCTCATTGTAGCCACTGCAGCTTCTTCTTTAATAGGCTGTCTTATAATGGGTGTATTTGCTAACCTTCCCCTAGCTTTAGCTCCTGGCATGGGCTCTAACGCTTACTTCGCATATACAGTTGTAGGCTTTCATGGCTCTGGTAATGTCTCCTACAAAAGTGCCTTAGCTGCAATTTTTATCGAAGGGTTCATCTTTCTTTTGATTTCTGCTTTCGGGTTGCGTGCTAGATTAGCAAAATTTGTACCCAAAACAATCAGAATCAGTTGCTCTGCTGGAATTGGATTGTTTCTTGCTTTTATCGGGTTACAAAACAATCAAGGAATCGGACTTATCGGTTATAGTTCTTCAACTTTGGTTACGCTTGGAGCCTGTCCGAGACCTTCCAGGAAAGCCATGGCTCCTGTCGTAACCGCGGCTAATGGTACAGTCAGTCTAGTCTCTAGTGCCACTATTTCAGCTGACGTTTTTTGTTCCAATGGCAGAATGGAAAGTCCCACATTCTGGTTAGGTGTCGTGGGTTTTGTTATAATTGCATATTGCCTTGTGAAGAACGTCAATGGGGCTATGATATATGGAATAATCCTTGTCACCGTAATCTCATGGTTCCGCAATACACCTGTAACAGCTTTTCCTGATACAGAGTCAGGAAATTTTTCCTACCAATATTTCAAGAAAGTTGTCGATGTCCATGTCATGGAGGAAACTGCTGGAGCTTTGAGTTTTAATGAAATGAACAATGGCAGCTTTTGGGAAGCATTAATCACATTTTTGTACGTAGACATTCTTGATACGACTGGCACGTTATATTCCATGGCAAAATATGCTGGATTTACAGATAGTAATGGAGATTTTGAAGGTCAATATTTTGCATTCATGTCTGATGCTGCTTCAATTGTGGTAGGATCGTTACTTGGTACGTCGCCAGTGACTACTTTTGTAGAATCATCCACCGGAATTAGAGAAGGCGGACGGACAGGTCTAACAGCATTAACAGTAGCAACATATTTCTTTCTGGCATTTTTCTTCACTCCATTACTAGCATCAATTCCACCGTGGGCAGTTGGGCCGCCATTGATCTTGGTCGGTGTTATGATGATGAGGTCAGTGGTGGAGATTCAATGGGAGGAAATGAGGCAGGCAATTCCAGCATTTGTTACGATTATATTGATGCCAATGACGTATTCCGTAGCATATGGGTTGATAGGAGGAATTGGTACTTATCTTGTTTTGCAAGTTTTTGACTGGGGAGAAGTCATTGTGGGAAAGTGTGGAATCAGGAGACGAAAACATAAGGCTCATGATTTGCCAAATGAGGAAGGCAATTCTACACCAGAGAACGGTGCCAAGTTCTTGAATCTTGATCGATGAGCCTGGCCTAAACTAACCCGCATCATTCCTGGATCGGAAGGTTTTAAACCCAGACTCCATCCAAATACCAGTCAATAAAAGTGAGTAATATATATTTGCAACAAGTGTGAATAGATTAATTTCAATATAAGCATCAGCATAAAGCTTGAAAGCATTCATAATATAGTGCAAGCACAATGAAGGTTAAGAGGGGCTAGCCTTTGACGATCAACAAGTCACCTTCAACAAGGAAATCGATCCTTTACCTCCCCTGCTTTTAGGAAAAAGGGGGAAGAAATAGTCCTAATGCAATTCTTTTAATTGCTTTATGACCCAGAAAAGGTAGGGAAAACAAAAGACAAAGTTAATAATAATAAATAAATGAAAATTTAACCAGACAAAGGTTAATATGAGTTACAGTTGTTGACTCGAATTGACAAATCTGACCTCGGAGGACCCATTAACAAGAGTTCTGTAACGATATCTCATAATTCAGCTGTGGTGTGACATGATGCACGTTAGATGGAAAACAAGTCGGTTGTTGGTCTATGATTCAACATAAAATCACTTTATGGGCCAATCAACTGGCACTCAACTGCAATCCCCATTTAGATGCAGGGCCTTTATTAATGGGTTTTTACTTAATTTTTAATAGTATTTTGAAAACATTTATAAAAATGGTGCTTTAAAATTATGTGTGATAAGATATATTAAGATGTGATATTATCAATCATATAATATGATGCAATTATTATTATTTTATTATATTTAAATAATAATTATAAATATAATATAATATAATTAATATATCTAAAAATTAATTAAATTCTAATATTTTATTAAAAATTATTGTTGATGTTCAATCTTAGATCTTTAAATTTAATTTTTTTATATTTTATATTTATAATCAATTATGATATCTAAATCATTATCTCAAATATTGATATTTTAATCTTTATTTTATATTTTAGTATCCAATTATAAATCTCATATTTCAATAAATATATTTTAATTTTAATATTATATAATTTTATTTTTATAATTCTATTAATAATTAATTAATTAATTGTTAATAAAATGAGTTTAATATAGTTATGATGAAGAAATACAATAATAAATATATGTAAATTGATATATGATCAATAATATATTTGTTTAGATATATTTGATTATATAGATATTTATGAATATAAAATATAAAAAAATTTAATTATTCAAATAATGTAACTAATGATGTAAAAAATATATTATTTTCACAAAAAAATCAATATTTTTTCAAAAGAATAATCATAAAAAGTACAAAAATATTTTCTTTTTTCAATTTTACCTTAAAATATACAATTTTTCAATTTTTTTCATTTTAACCAATTTCTCTTATAATACTCATTATCTCATCTCATCTCTCTCTAATGTTTTTTCTAATTTCTAGTGAGATTTCCTTTTTTTAATAAGATAATCATTTTATCATTAGCATAATATTAAACATATTCATTATCAACTCATCATATTCCTATTTTCTCAACTTTGATTTGCATCATTGATAATTTTAATTATTATTTAATAACAATAATAATATTTAGGTAAATTATATATGTTCTATATATTTCTTTACTTCATATAATCTCTTTAATATTATTATTTATTATTTATTATTCATTATTTATTATTATTATTATTATTATTATTATTATTATTATTATTATTATTATACATGTAAAATACATTTATTCTATGTATATCTTTATTTCAAATCACTTATTTTAAATAATAATAAAAAATTTTATATACAAAATATTTACCCAATGTATATTTTTACATGATGTCATTTATCAATTTTTTATAATATAATAATTTATATGTGAAAATCCTGTGCGGAAGGCAACACGTGCGGTTTTAGAGTGGTTCGGCCAAACTCTTACCTACATCAACTTTCTCCTAAGTCTCAACTTACGGTTCCACTAACTCAATCAATTATAAATGGATTCCCAAATGAATCCAAAACCCCAGTGTTTTCAAGGTTTACACTCTAACCTTTACAATGATTGTCCTCATAATCACTGAAATACAATATAATCCTTAAAGACTAATCACATACCAATCCTACAAAGATAAAACCTAATCTCTAGGTTGTAGGATTTACAAGCAATGAAGTAAATGAAGAATACAATCTCAAACTTACTTGTAACAGATGAATATTGCTCAAAGAATAATGCTCTGCAAGTCTTGAAGTGTTAGAAATCAAAGTCTTGAAAATTCTAACCAAAAACTAGCCGTTTCCCAAACTTAAAAACCTAATTTATAAGTCGCGTACGACCGTATTGTATTTGTACGCCCATACGGATTCAAAACTATCCATTAGAAAAAAAGAGGGAACTATGGTATGGTCGTACCACCAATTGGTACGCCCGTACCGACCTAATTTTCCTGACAAATAATTTTCCTGCGAGTTCGCGTACGACTGTATCACACAATGGTACACCCGTACCAAACTCAATGGAACAATACAGACTTGGTACGGCCAGCCGTACGGCCGTACCGCCCATTAAAACTATTTGGTACGCCCGTACCAAAATTGGTATGCTTGTACCAACACAAAAATGCTTAGAAAAATTGTAAATAAATTAAATTGACTCACACGTGTCTCAACTATCAAAACCTAGGGTTTAACAATCTCCCCCTTTTTGATATTGGCAATCAATGTAAGTTCAATTTGTATAAATTCTTTTAAATGAAAATTTTACTCAAAAATTTTGGAAATCTCCCCCTTTATTTTGGAAAACATGTCATAATGCAATCAACAACCAAATATAAAGAAGAAAGATAAACAAAAATGATAATACAATGATAATAAATATCAATCAAACATCAAACAATTAAATAATCTGAATAAACATCATATATATAGAAAATATCCAAAAAATACATCAATATGTCAAAAATCAAATAAAATGAAATACATAGTGAAATGAAATAAACATACTCCACTACTCAAGTCCTAAAAACATATATCATCTAAACATATCTCCCCCTATGACAACATCAAAAACATGAAGTCATTATGGGTCCTGAGGAGGAGGTGGACTAGGTAAAGGAACTATAAATGGATCAACGAGAAGACTGATAGAGTGGAGAGTCTCTGTAGCAGAAGTCTGAAACTCGTAGGACTCAACCATATGCTGCTCGAGTCGCTGATCAATGGAAATGGTATGCTGACGAAGATGATCAAGCTGCTGATCAACACTATCAAAGCGTCGCTCAAGGCTAGCAACAACAGTAGTGAGAGTAGCGAAGTGCTGAGTCAGCAGGTCAGTAATTGAAGTAGGAGCGGCAGCAGGATCAGCAGTGGGAGCAGCTGGAGCAGAGGGATCAGGAACAACACCAGCAGAAGAAGAACCAATGGAGAAGTGTCTCTGACGCTTGTGACCAAGGGCCGCCTGTCATGCAGCGTTATTAGATGGAGGAGCAGGCTGCTCTCGCCACTCTGCAGGTGTATCATTCGGTAGAGGAATCTTCATACTTCTAAGTACCTCTACAGCGACAGTGTCATTGGGAAGCTCCAATGACTAAAGATGTGCAAGACAGCATGAGATGTACTTAGAATAGATGACATAGTCATCATCAACAGTGCGCTCATAGAGCATGGAATGCTCAATGAATGAGAGGTCAAGATTAGGACCACGAGGTCCTGGAGAGGGAGCGGTGGGGGGGGGGGAAGCACGCATCTCCTGGCAGATGTAATGGATAAGAGGTCCAAAAATAATAGCCTTGCCAGGCTGCTTCTGGACGCCGACCTCATGAAAAGAGGTCTAAAGCCAACGTCCAGACTGTATAAGGGTGCCCGTGACCATGCAGTAAAGAAAGAGGAGGTCAGGGCTAGTGATGGTGTCATTCGAATCTGACCTCCTGAAGATAAGGTAGGAGATCAGTCAATGACAGTAGAAAAGAGTAAGAGATTTGAGACAAGAAGCCTTCTGACGAGAAGGCTTGAAAGCCGTATCGAGGGCAATGTCCCTTCAGAAGGAATTGCGGTCATAAACTGCAGATTTGGCATTAGCAATGCATCTTTGAGAAAGCTAAAAATGGCATCAAAATCAGTAGCTGAAAGGGAGAAGTGTCTCCTCAAGAGACGGAAGGTACAAGAAAAAGAAGTAGAAAGAGTGAAAGACTGTAAGAACTCTAGAGCAATCGACTGGATATAGTGGTTGGGAAGAAATGTGAAATTTAACTAATGGACATTGGCCAAATATCTCAGAACGTCATCCTCTAGATCAGTAACTCTGAGTGTAGGATGACACGTAAATTGAGAATAAGAAAATACTTTCTCACTGAGAATGGGAGTCCTCACAGTAAAGGCAGTAGAGGAGCCACGAGGCCCCGAGCTGAGGGGAACAGTGCGTTTGACTCTTCGTGAGGAAGAGTCACCGCATCCAGCAGGATCAGTCATAATGAAAGGATAATAAAAATGGTAAAAATCAATAAAACAGTGAAAAAATGGAAAGTTTGAAAATTTCGGCAGAATTTCAACACGGTTTAAAAAACTCAAAACTGAAACCTGCACAGAAATCAATATAATTTGACAAACGGTTTCAAAATATAATCCTAAGCGCTAAACTCTAAAGAACCTAGAGTTAAAAAGTCCTAGAATGATCAAAAATTCAAAATAAGTGAAAAAGGCAGTGAAAAAGTAATAAAACAGTAAAAATATAATTAGAAAGATAGTAAAAAGATTGAAAACAGACCAGAAATAAGGAATATGGAAGGATTATGTTACACCCCAGCCCATACCTGGAGTAACATGCTCCCGTAGCATGCGTAACAACCTTCTTAAAAGAAAGCCGCTACGTATCCTACAAGGGATACATCTAGAACCGAGTATTTAAAATTCATATGGGTACACGATCTAGTCTTTAGTGGTGAGAACAAGGGTAGCGTGGTATACATTCAAACAAGCATGCATTACTCCTTCGTAACATACATTCATTCATCCATATGGTTTGTTGACCGTTCATAAATACAATCAAAACAACCCGACACATATACGGGTTTCCACTCTGTACATAACAAACTCACCACTAGAAACATAATACTAACTACTACTGCCGTTATGACTAATAGCAACAAAACAATACAAAAAGGAATGGAGATTGCCAACAGCTCCACTACCACCTTGAGAATGCCTTCTCAGCTGACGACCTCTAACGTCTCTCCAGCTACTCCCCTGATGGCTCGGAACCTACGTTCATCAAATGATAAACGCTGAGCATAAAACTCAGTGGTGCTAAGAAAACATAGATAAACATACGCATTCAAAGCATCATAAAATACATTTCCGATAAATGCAATGTAATGCAACATGCCTTACACTCTCCCTTATTTTCATTCTTATAACCCTCTTCTTTTCTTATCGTTGTGCACATTCCTTTCGCACATACTGGGTCCCTGTATGTACCGGTACTCATCTCCCGAAGGAGGGTATTTAACTGTATGGTGCTATGCACCTCTTTCCCTACTGTATGTCTCGAGACTCTTCTCCCTTTTGGGAGGGCATTAATCTATATGATTCCTTAGCGGAATCCCATTGACATGATTGACCCAGCATACCCAGAGCTTAGCTCTGCACCCGTCACTCGCCTTCTTCTACTCTTTCATCTGTCTATTCCCCTCTCTCAATGCATGTTTTCATGGTATAGGTATCATTTCAACACATAAAACCATCAAGCAAGCCATATAGGCATCGTTAAGAACATAGTAGAAAGAATTATCTACTTTAAGATCTTACTTCAGTTCAAGGATATCAAAAGGGGCCATTAATGAACCAACAAACATGAACTTAGCACAAACCTGTAATAAGAAGCTTGCTAACGTGAACCCGTAATCTCGATATAAACGGCCTCTAATGGTAACTCCTAGCTCTCACACTTTCTCTGGTGCTTAGGAAATGTAATTAAGTGTTTGAAAGGGTTTAGGAAAGAAGAAGGTAATAAAAACCTAAGGAAAACCTTAATATTTATCAGTTTGACTCATTAAAATAAGTCGCGTACGGTCATACGGACCATGGTACGCCCGTACCGAAATAAGACTTCTGATGCACACAACTCCTGCGAGCAACGGTACACCCGTACCCTCATTTGGTACGCCCGTACGTACTCAATTTTACTGACAAACCAAAATTCCTGCGAGCTCACGTCCGGCCGTACCACCCTTCGGTACGCCCGTACACCCTCCAGGACCTAAAACCCCTTCATCTGCCCTGTTTGGTACGCCCGTACGGAAATCCGTACGCCCGTACCTCTCTCAAAATTCCCTTAATGCTCTTCCCTTACCCTAAACTAATACATCTAAGCCACTTGTCAAACATTAACACTTCTAACACTCACTCACAACACTCCCAACACAAAAGTTGCCCCTCACACCTCCATGAAATCTCAAGAAGGCGGCAACACCCTCATAATGCAACATCTAAATCATAGAACACATACATCACATTACCATAAACATGCATTCTCATATAAACAACATCACATCAAGTGCATACATACACCTGTACATACACCCTAGCAATCATACATATACA
>CANYBF010945119.1:0-24197 GCA_948192965.1 Dalechampia spathulata | reverse complement strand
TTACCCACCTAATACGAATAATAATAATAAGTTATAACGTAAATACACATTCCAAGTTTAATACCCTATATAACTAATTAGTTAATTTAATCATTCAATTTAATATCCATAAATACCGGTCTATTAATTAAACAAATAACTTAATTAATTAATACTAATAAATAAATAACATAATTATAAGAATAAATACTAATCATCACGTAGACCAAATCGTACTTGACTAGTTACACTTCATCACCAATCACTACACCCAATACATCAACTCATTCACAAAATAATTAAGCGTATTAATTCAGTAATTTAATTAATCATGCCTCTAACAATAATCAAATAGCCATCTAAATCATCAATAATTCACGAATCAAACATGCAATCATGATATGACCAAGCTATGTGTGTGCAGGCGTGACATATATAACATAGAATCCTCATTTTAATGCCGTTTAGAGTCTGTTTTAGGGGTTTCGGCAAAAATTTTCAATTTCCTCTTTTAAACTTTAAACTCAATTCTTATCATATACTTATCAACATAATCATAATTGCATATCATTTTCACACCAGTAGCATATAGAACACAACATAACATTAATTTATGAATGCACAATGAACCACTAAATTCAGGATGTGACAATTTCATTCCCAATAAAGTGAGTCATTAATTATTGCCTACTAATATTTATATTTAGGTTTGGGGAATCCTTAATGACCAATGCTTGCACTTTTAACAAGTGTAAAGCATGCACAATGTAATAAAGTAGTTGCACGACTACTTGAACTCGTTGTTGTTGCCAAAGAGTAATGACATTTGCCCCACCATTTTTGAAGCCATGCGTAGGTGAAACTGCAACTACAATATTTGAACAAATCTCTGTATTTTCTTCTACATCATTTTACATAAATATTTCAAGATCCATCTATTAATCAAAGTAAATTACTATTCATGCATTAATAATAATTATAAAATAACATGCATTAACAAGTTATATAATAAAAGGGGAAAGAACACAAACCAAACATACATTAAGTTTCTTTTACAACAAGCATAACAAAAGGGTAAAGAACAACAAATTCCATCAACTTGAAAAGGGAGAAGAAAATTATGCAATTTGCCATTGTAAAGTCAAACCAACTCATCCATATGAATGGCTGATTCAAGGTGTTATTATCAAGCTTGCTCATCAAATAGACTAGGCCCTTGTATATGTTCTCGCAACAAGTCAATGAATGCAAATATATTCCTCCCATATTTATTCTATTATAAAAGAGAAGGTTTGAAAGTTTTACCTCGGAAGTTGACATGGAATCTGAGACCCAATTACCCCTGCCAGATTCCGTAGGTATCAAATTACCTTTTTCATTCAAGACAGGCAAACCTCATCCCACAAACCAACAAGAGAAAATATTGTCCATAATTATTGAGCATAAAAGTAAAATCCATAAAACCGATCTTAATAAAGTTTGGATTAAGGCTCAACTAAGTTGAGTTGTATGGACACTTCAATATTAGAATTAACTAATACAGGAAAAATCTCACTGTGTCCAAATTCAAGAAACAAAATTATACATAGGGGAGAAGAAAATACTCAAAATTGTACATAGCGGAGAAGAAAATCACACACAAAGATGAGAACGTTTCAAGTAAATACTCAAAATTGAAGATAAAATACTTCATCAAAACAAGTAAAACCAGTAAAGAAACATAACTAAAAACTGTTGCAGAATTCAAATACGATGCATAAGAATTGCCACAGTCATAGAAAATCTAAAATCATTGGTACTTTCCTTCTTTCAATAAAGGATTAATACAGCAATTCGAAAAGGATTCCTCAAGAGAAAATCGAAGGCAAAATGGGGAAAAAATAGAACATCAAATGAACAAAAAGCTCTTTATCAACCAACAACATACAACATACACTTATATCATATAAAGAAAATAAACACAATAGCAAGCAAATCAAAGAAATTACCTTGATCAAGCAAAGGAGCTGGCATCTTGAAGGAAGAATGCTGCGTAAAGCAGAGGGGCTGGCGGCTTCACAGAAAAATGGTGTATGGAGGGAGGAGGAGAAATTAGGTTATAGCAAGCAAAAGGAAAAGAAAGGGTTAATATGGAAATTTGAACAAATAGTACTCTTTCCCCTCATTCCTGAATATTTTCCTCCTGTTTTGGAGGAATAGTAAAGAATGGAAAATAAACCTTATTTTCCTTCTCCCCTTATTTTTCCTCTTGTTCTCAAACGGGGAAAAATGGTTTTACTCCTTTATTTTTCTTCTTTATTTTCTTTCCCCTTTTATTTTCCATCAATACAAACAAGGGGTTAGTAACTTATGTAATCTTAAGCTTGATTCTAAGCTTCTTTAAGAATTGAGTGTGCTTTGAAATGCTTGTAATATGTATCTACCTTCTTGACATCATTGATTTTTTAATTTGATGCTACAACTAGTATTTAAACTCATATAGCTTGAATCTAGTTAAACCAAATGTATCATTATCATCTATTTTATCTATTGACATTAGTGTTGCCTGAAACAATAATTTTTAAGTGAAAGATGGATATATTAGTATCGACTATATGGTCTTCTTATCTAAAAATTTTGGACATGATTTTTCTTTTTAAAGTTAGATTCACTAATAGCAACTTATGATTGATAATTTTCAAACTTTATTAGAAGAAAAAATTATTAGTATGAGACTTATGTATATTTATTATTTAAATGAGACACATTCTTTGCAAGAAAAGGATTAGTTACTTTTCTTATAAGATATAACATATAGTTGATAATTATTTGAAAATTATCATGTTTTGATTCTCTTTACTTGAAATAAGTCTAAATATGATTATTATTAAACCTTATTTTTAAATATTTTAAACTTTGTTGTAAAATTTAGGGGTCAAACAACCCTTTTTAAAAAATTTTCAGCTCTCATATGAACTAAGTTGAGCCAAATTCCAAAGTTGGAAGGGAATTTTATAAAAAAAAGTTAAAAGGATTAAATTAATCTTTTATTATAAGTTGGAGAGGTAAATTCATCCTTATTCCAAAAATAAAAATAGTCATAAAAATAACAAAAAAAATCAAAATTTTGCTAAAGTTTCTCTCTTATCTCAAAAAAATCTAAAATCTTTGTAACCCAAGGCATTTAGGATCATGGGTATCTTCCTATATTTCTCTTATATTTATAATTCTTTTTACTCAACTATAAATTTTAGTTTCTATTTTTATATGTACTTTTTTACATTTGGTAGATTTTATATTGACTTTGGGATTTTAATCTATCTTCTATATAGGTTGGCTCCTTTTTTTTGAGTGGAAATCTAATACTAACCAATATATCATATAAGACAGTTCATCCAATCCTAATTCATTCTTCAATCTGTACAATAAAGAAGAGACATAGAAAATTGTTTTTGAAAAGTTAATGGAGTTCCTTCTACGAAGTAAGGTAATATTTTCTATAATGATTTTTGAGTTTTACTAATAGGTATTTAATTTTCTTTCATTTGTTTCAATTGTTTCAATTAATTCATTATTTGATGATGAACTCTATTTTTTTTTATCATTTTTTCCAATTATTATTATTTTTCTTTCTAATTTATCATTTGTAAATAAAATAAAATCATCAATTCATATGTTAATTAAACCACAGGCAAATGAATCCATGCTTATCAATATCAATTTATTTATAATTATATTGTTGGATAGAAAATATTGATAATCGTCCTTCAAATTATTTTCTACCATCATTTTAACTATGATATGTTATTATTATATACTAATTATAATATATTTTAATTATAAAAAAATAGTAAATATTGTACAAAATATTTATCTTTTATAAAATAAATATTATATAAAATATTTATTCTTTTAATTTAAAATAAAAATATATTTATCAATCATTAACTTTTATTTATTTTTTATTAAAACCAAGAAATTCAATGCATATATTCCTTTCCCTTTTCAATAAAAAAAGGGCTAAGGTTCGTTTGGTTAGTTCTCACGGTCCTGCTCTCTCTCCCGATCTTCTCCTAAACAAAATCTCGAAACCCTAAAACCGAATCATCAATTCACTCTCTCATTAAAAATATCCTCCATTCACGGTAATTGGATATTTCTTTTAAAACTCTATCTGCTTGAATTAAGCATTTCATTGTTTAGAACTGTAATCTCTGTATGTTGTCATCCTGCATATTCTTTTGTTTTGTGTTTACCATTTATCATTTCGTCTTGCTTATCGACGTGATGGTTTGTGTTAAATGCTGAACTTGATATAAATTAGTGTATTTCATTATCGGCAGTTCATTTGCTCGTTGGTCTCTGCTCTCCCACATCGTGCTTATATTTATAAATTGTCACGTAATCTCTATCTCGAGGGAGCTTTATCACGATTATCTGGTGATTAAATATTTTTCAACTATAGGTTTTAAGAATATGGAGGGTTTGAATTTAGAATGTTGCTGTTTTTTTATCTTCGGAGAAAATCCTTTTTGTAGAGAAAAAATTGCTTATGTTGCATGAAACATTGAACTACTAAAAAGATTGTAACTTCTGCTTTCGGCACTTATTTATTTCAGTAGGCAAGATTGTATGCTTCATCCATTCTGTTGATTGTGGTTCATTTATGGTTTTATTATTTTTGTTTGTTACAATGTTAGAATTGGTAGTAAATGGTTGAATCTGGACACCACTTGGTTGAGTTGAGCTGGACTTGGTGAATGGAGGCTACTCTTCTTATTAATAGCTAGGGTTACAGGGTTGTACGCCTGCCTTGTTTAGCAACCAAGAAAGACAACTCATATGTTCAATTTTTGTTAACAGATCAACAGATGAAAAAGATATCAGTAAATGCTAGCAATCATTGATCAAAGAATAATAGATGATTGCATGATAAAAAATATAGGATGTTTTTTTGATGATTTTATCTCTGGGTAGCATTTTGAGGACACATGGTATATTAAGCACGGTGATTTTGAACCTCCAGTGGATTGGATGTGCTCTCAAGGTTGAACATTTGGTGAATTTGGGGAGTAGCCATAGTTGTCATTTGGTTTGTGGTGATGCCTAATAGAGTCATAGCGTATGAAGAAGGGCATCATAACCAGTATCTTAATGCTCAAGGTGGCATTAGATATGATGACAAAATATTGTTGCTTTTGTATTACGACCATGGACTAGAAAGAGTTATAGGTAGAGAGCATTGATGGTAGTGGCACCTCTTTTGTATGAAAAAATGTTGTTTATAATATTTTTATGAGGTTGCATATTTCTTTTCTACTTTAAAATAGGATGCTAATTTTGAATGTTGTTAATTTTGATTTTGTTCATATTTACTTCCACATCGAGATATCTTAACTTGCTCTGCATGCTTGAATTTGACGAGAGTGTTATTAGAAGCTTGTTGCATAGTCATTCATTGCATACCCAAATCAATGCTTTTTATGGCCATTGAGCAACCATTCTTTCTTCATTCTCTAATTGAATCACAATGAATACTATTCCACATCTAAAATTAGAAGCAAACTGAAGACAAGATTTTTTTATTTTTTGACCCCCAATGCATAAAAGCCAAATAAAGTCTTATTGCCATTGTAGATAGAAAAGTTTTGCACACTTTCCCAACCCCTCAATGGCAATAAAAGTATGGTTGCCCACCACCCACTGGATGTGCACACATACAGAGCTATTTGAAAGTTTATATGTTTCAAACAAAATTCTGAAATAAAAATGTAATTTTCTTGATATTGTTTTTGTTGCTTGCCAATATGTGTATGTTAACAAAAGAAAGGAGAAGTTGAAAGCTTTTTGATTAATTTTGTTGTTTGTGTTGGTTAATTTGAAGGGACACTTATAGTTGAACCCTGTTCTGTTGGATTATGGGAGTGTCTACATGTTGATATTGAGATTTTATAAAGGTAACCTCGCAAGGCTAGATCCTTGACCGTGAAAATATTTAAGCTAGTGTGATTCATAATACAATTGCTTACATCTATTGACCATGGTCATCTTTTCTTGGTTGTAAAGCTATAAAAATGAACATGCATATCAAATTGTGAAGACACTTTTTTTCAATAGCTTCCATTAGGTGGCCCACTTTTTAGACCTCTAGTCGATTCCACTTACCCTTCTCACACATACATATAAACATAGAAATTTTTGGTCTACAAAGTTGTACCATAAAGATTAAAAATCTACTAGATTATATTTCTCCTTCTGTTGTTCATTTTGAATGCTTGTGTGGATTAAAATATTTTATTATAAAATTAAACTCAAATTTATTGTTATATAGACATTATTTTTTTATTGTTATATAGACATTATTTTTTTATTGTTATATTTATGTTATTATTAATTAATTAGTTTTACTTTAATATTAGAATTCATAGAAATTTAAATAATCATTAGTCTTTTATTATATAGAGTAAAATATAATTTAGCATATATTTATACTCCAAAAATTATAGTTTTATTGAATGTATTTATTTATTTAATTGATTTCTCTTCATTATTGAAGATATTAAGTACACAATATTTAAGAAATATATTTGAATTATTATTAAATTGTATTTTATTTTTACCAAACAAGATAATATTTTTATACTATATTTATTTTATTAAAATGACATTTTTTATTAGCTAAAATATATGTGTTTATCTTATGCTTATCATATTTTGTTAATTAATTTATAGGTATAATTCATGTTTACTAATGATAATTTAAATAATTAAAATTAGTTTATTTTAAACTTATTTTAATTAATTTGTAGATATTTGATATGACATTCGAGGTCGATAAGGTCATGAAGTAGTTAGTGCTAAAAAAAGTTTGGATAACGAGCATCTTCTGGTAAGATTTTAGGTGAATGAACCACCCTCACATTAAAAGATTGTACATTTATAAATTACATATATAATATGAATATATATAAAAATGATAATTGTCTTTTAGTATTTAAATTATAGTATTACATTAATTTAATTTAATATATTTACAATAAAATTTGACATTTAATTTGAAATAAAATTTATACATGTCAAAGTAATTATAATGTAATAGAGTTCTATATATTTTTATATTTTTAAATAATTTAAATATTGAAATAATTTTTCTATTATTTTTTTGTTGATAAATTCTTTAAATAGAGGTCTAAAGTCCTTTTATTGGAAATTAACTTAATACTTTTCTTTTTAATATATTTGATATATTTGACAAGAGTAGATATTTTTTGCCTTAAAAAAACAATAAAATGACTTTCTCAATTCAATCAAATCAACAGAAACACGTTGAAAGGAAAACACAGTTGTTCCACTGCTTCTTCATCCAACTTCTCTCGGAGGTGACGACCACCCAATTTGAATAAGAGAGTATGGCACCGCCGACAGTAGCAGGAGGACAACAACAACAACAACAAGGAGGAGGAGGAGGAATAGGGCAGACTGTAACTGGGATTATAAGGATAGTAGTGTTTTGGTATTTTGCTTCCAAATTTTTCTCCCCCAACAAGAAACCTTCTGACCCTTCTCTACTCATCTCCAATCTCTTTGAAAGGGGTCAATCTTTGGTATTCTTTTTTTGTTTATTGATTCGTTTTTGCCAATTTTTCAGTTATCATCTTCATCCCAATTGATCCTTGAGAATTCTCTTGTAGGATATGTGGTTTTACCTCTCTGAGCACGAAAACTTTAATGACTTTGGCAATGATGCTGCGCTTGTTTGGCATGAAACTAATATACCCTATGCTATTTGGGGACCTGAGAGTACCAGGTGTCTATCCCTAAAGTACTATCCATCTGAGGTAATCTTTGAGTGCCTTTCAAGAATAATAGATTGTAGTTAGAAATCCAAATGACGTTTCTGCGACTTCATTTCTATCCAGTAAATACTTGCCATAATTGTAGACTACCATGTTTCCTTTTTCAGGCATTGAAGCACAATGGCACTCTTTATGCTCATGTTTTCTTTGCTCAATCTGGGTATCCTCCAGACCCTAACGATCCAGAGTACCAACCTCTTTTGGCTTTTGGGAAAATGCACCGTAAGATCTTCTAATTTCTCTATATTTCAGCTCGCCCATTTTCAAATCAGTTTGATAACCTCTTAACAATGTTTTATAATGCTGAGAAGGAATCACACTGGTTAGACCAGTGGACATCCTTTACCAAATGTCAAGGCAGTGGTTGTTCCTGTTTATGAGGATGGAGGTTCATTACAGGCATTTAGAGGTTTTATTAAACTTTGATATAAAAAAAAACCATTCATTCAGATGATTATAAGAAAATTTAACAGTTGGCAAAATAGTCATTTGAGGAGTACTAGCAGTGTGATAACATAGTCTTTTCAAAGTTTTAAGCATTTAGGAATTTATCGTTTTAGGCCTCTTGGGAAGAATCTTAGTGTTTCAAAACATAGAAATGTTCTAATTGATGGGGAATGTAGATATAAAGATTATTTATTGAAGGTATATTCTAGCATGCCATTTCATTGACTTTTTCCTTTTTTTTATTTTTTAACTCGTAAAAAATGACATTTCTAGCTCTTGAAGGATTCAGATCAACCATATTTACTTTAGATTTTGGGTCTGTATGTTTTTGCCGTCATTTTCTCTCAAATTTCATGGAGGGCTTTAACTTCAATATTTGTAGCATGCATAGCTGCCATCTCTTTTTATTAGGATTTTTTCTCAATTTTTATTTTATGAAATTAAACTTTTATGATTATAATTACTGGTTAATTGATTTTAGCTGTTGTGATCTACTTACCCAAGTCAAGAGCAGACAAAAGGAGGAGTTTGTTAGGGAACTCAAAAGATACTCAGGGAGAAACAATTTCACAGGTCTCTCCTTGATTTTACTCCCCTCTTTTTAAAATAAATATCATTTAAGGTTATTACGTAATGATAAAGAAAATAGTTAAATAACCTTGATCTAGTCAAGATAGTTGTACTTAACTAAATTGTCCTTTATAGAAGAGATTATGAGAAAAGTGATAAAAAAAAGAGCAAAATAAATACAGTGACAACATTAGGAAAAGATATCTTATAGTCGCTTGATTTCATAGAACAACATTTAAACTAAGGGAAACAATGGGTCTAAAGCCATACTCATTATGACGTGGAGGGAGTACTAATTTGCACAAGCTTCATAATAAACCATTTAGCTTCTTTACCAAGAATTTTAATAACCTAGGCAATCTCAAGCTTGATTCTAAGCTTCTATAAGAATTGAGCATGCTTTGAAATGCTAGCAACGTGTCTATGCCTTCTTGACACTGGTAATTTTTTTAATCTGGTGCTACAGCTGGTGTTAAAACTTGCCTGGCTTGAATCTGTTTAAACCAAATATATTGTTATCATCTGCTTTGTCTACTGACATTTTGTTTATATTGTTGCCTAGAACAACAGTTTTTGGGTTGAAGATGGATATATTAGTACTAACTGTATGGTCCTTTTATCTGGAAATTTTGGGCATGATCTTTCTTTTTAAAATTAGATTCACTGGTAGCAACTATGGTTAATAATGTCAAAATATTGTCAGAAAAACTATCAGTATGTGACTTATGGTTGGAGTGTAAAAATGAAATCTATGTAGCTGACTGCTAGTAAGGTTGGATTAAGGCTTAGTTAAGTGCAATAACTTGTTAATGCAGAGTTCTGTTGGTTGCTTCAGGTGGTTGGTGATAGTGAAGTTGATTCTAAAGATGATGGGCCTGTAGAGTGGGTTTCATATTGGAAACCAAATGTGACAATTAATTTGGTTGATGATTTCACAAGGTAACCAAATATTCAGTTATGTTATGTTTTTATTTTGATGAATGTTAATTTGGATGTGAAAACTTGCAGCTAATTTGAGTTATATAAATGTGTGTGATGCTTGCTTATGATATTAATACAGTTTGTTCATCTTGTCATTTTATGTAAACAACTTTGTTTATATGCTTATTGATTTTTCTGTTTTGGTAAATGTGCTAATTCTTCATTGCTCCCCCCTTCCCTCCCTTCTCCCTCTCTTTCTTTGTATACAGATATCCACATAATGCTGTGCCACCAAGTATTGCTCCTTGTATCCTTTGAGTGACATGCTCTATAAACAAAAGTTTATTTTTCATTTGTTTATTTTCCCTTCTGGACTTTTTGAATAACATCTTAGCAATTTACATTTGCCTATGAGGACCATTACATTTTTTTATTGATCAGAAAGGTCATTCTTCATGTTATCTTTGGTTTTGTCTTATTAGTATGTATAAATGTGCACTCATCAAGAGAAGGAATCAAACTACTAAAGAATAAATGGCAAATGTTTTTGCTAATATTAAATTAGAGATATGATAATGTAGGCGCAAGTATAACATAGAGTTGGCAGTGCTGAATTCACAGGTAACATCAACCACATGTTCTAACTTGTGAGAGTATTTAAGGATATGCAATCTTCAATATTCTTTGAATTTCCTGACTTCAGATCCACAGTCTTGAATATTGATCCTAATACTGGGAATTACTTTCCTACCATATTTTTCAATGAGTTTTGGTTGCTAAGAGATAAGTTGATTCCAGTGAACGAAACAGTGACAGAATTGCCACTTAATCTAGAGCTGGGCCCTATAAGCATGACAAAATGGCAACTATTTCTTCAGATTGATCAGTCATTTCAGATTCATCGTAATTATGGGAGTATGCTTGAAGGCGAGGCAGATGAACTGAAGGTGTGTCATGATATGGTGACCTGATTTATCATAGTATTGGTCTGTCCGGTGATTTTAGATGCATTTAAGCTGTACCATTTTTTTATGTTTACTTCATTATTATCTGTTTTTTTTGGTTTGATTTCAACTTCAAAGTTATTCTAGCTAAAGACAGCCCAGCTATGTAGTCATAGATCAGGATGACACATTTTCTTTGTTCAATATAGCATATTACATAATTACTTGGATATCTTGGTCTTTATTAGTCTTTGTTCTCGGAAATACTTTTTGTCCTTGGAGATGGACAAGATCTTCTCTATGGACATTTTGTTATTGGAATGCATATATAATATTGTAAGAATAGAGAGGAATAATCCTTGTGACTTTGTAGGAGAAAGTTGCATATAAGATGCAATTGTTGCCTTTTTTCTTCAAAAGTTCCGTCAAAAAGAAATTAAAAATTTTCACATACTAATTAATGTATCATAATGGAGTTGATGATGTTAGGATTTATGGAACATAAATTTGTTGTACTACTTAATGCATCACTGTGATATTGATTTCGTGTTCTCGTGTTTGAATATAGAGTACTGAATTTGGTTGGCCAAATGCTTTGGATTTAATTTCCCCAGATTGAGGTTAAGTTTAATTAAAATTGTTTATCTGATTAAAATTGCTTGACATGGGACCAATTGCAGAAGTTAGTTCTTTTGTTCTTCCTTGTTTTTCCAAATACTGATTATCATATAATTATTTCAGAGGGTCTTCTTGGAAGGAAATCCTTACTTATTGTTGATCACAATGGTTGTTTCTTTACTCCATTCAGTGTTTGACTTCTTGGCGTTCAAGAATGGTGAATCATGATTCTTTTATCTGCTTCACTTTGATATATTGACAACAATATCAGTAGATTTTGTTTAGTATATGCTTATAAAATTCATATTTTTATTAGTAAAATCATTTTTTAAGTGATTTAGTATACAACTATAATGGATTCACACTTAATAATATACGTTTTTAATTGTACTATGAATAAAAAGAAATTATTTTTAAAATTTGTAGTACTTTTTGGAATAGCTCAACAACTAATCTAATAGTAAATAACTTAACAAAAATATTTTTAATTTTTGAAATTAATATTATTAAAATAAATAAATGGATAAATAAAAAATCTTGTTGTATTTGTGAGTAGAGTATGAAAATGTACAAAAAAAAAACTTAGACCTTGTGTTAATGAGTAATATTACAGGAATTATTTTTTGAGTTATCCCCTTTTTCTCTTTTTTTTGTCCATTAAACATTCTTCTCCTGTGCAGATATCCAATTTTGGAACAAAAACAAGTCTATGGAAGGGTTGTCTGCAAAATCTGTTGTTGTCAGCTTTATAAGCCAACTTATTGTCTTTCTGTATCTACTAGACAATGACACCTCATGGATGATTTTGGCAAGTTCTGGAATTGGTTGCTGCATTGAGTTTTGGAAAATCGGGAAAGCCATGCACATAGAGGTACGATCTCAATAACTAGAATTAGTTCGTTCTCAACCTTGTGTATGTGGTTGTCAAAAACTGAACCAGTCATAATTAACTCTAGAAGGCAAGTAGAAAAGAAATTTTATAGTTTATTGTTTGTTCCAAAAGTGAAGAGAATGGGAGTAGAGAAATTTAATTTTTTTTCTTGTGGATCTGAAATCCTGTTTTTATTTGGTCTCATTTTCCTTCCCTCATTTTCCAAACTCGGTTTGAGTATTCATACATGTGGCAAGTAACTTCCTGATGTGGGACAACTTGAGGTTAGACTTTCCTAGCTTAAATATCAAAATGCAGTGGAGAATGTAATATTGATGGTTGAAAATTCATATTTGATTAGGGTAGCAAGCGAGGAAAAGAGAAGAATTTCTCCTAGGAATTACAGCCAAAGGAAAAGAAAAGGAAGTGATTCACATAATTCTAGGCAAATTGTTGAAAATTCTTTTCGTTGAAGAGCAAGCTATATATATATATATATATATATATATATGTATGTATATATAAAGAATACAAGCTGAATATGTATAGGCTTGAACTGATCCTACCACAACTAGGAAGAGAAATCCTATAGATTAAAAGAATTCCATCTTAAAACCAAATAGAAAACGCTAAACTAACTTAAACTAGTTGTTAACTAATGAGGAAGATTTTTTGGATGTGATTTCAGCATATTTATTGTACTTTCCTATATTGTAGATATTATTTTGATTGGGATTTCTTGTATAAATACCCTTGTATAATTTAGTATGAACACAAGTAGAATTCGTTCACTTTTCTATAATATTGTTCACTAGGAAAACTTAATCAAATAAAAACTCATAAATGCCAATAAAATAAATAAAATCCTACTGTTCCAGCAATGTTGCGATTACAAAAATACCCTGAAAAATCCAGCAATAAAATAGTTGCAATAAGTTTCCCAATCAGCCTGCCCATCATTCCATATATTCCAAATAAGTGCTTAGCATTGGACCCATGTTTCATATCTCGTTTATGGGTTGCATCACACCTTACATTTGGACTACTTATTCTCACTCCTCCCAGCTTTTGGCTGTAGCATGAGTCAATTTTCTGTCTTGCATTTCCCTATTTCCTGATAAGTGAAAGAAAAGGACCAAGCAAAATTTGCGCATGAAAATCCAACCACATTGCATTTGTGATGGTCTTGCACATTGGTTCACTAACATTTGTGTACCTGTAGTTTTATGCATTCAGGGATGTTTGAGAGCTCAATTTATTGTTCTTTTTTTGTGGGCACTAGATTTTATTTGTAATATCACCATCTACATCCATGTCTGTACTTGGCTGTGCCGCATTGGGATTATGTAGTTCATATTATCACCTTCCTGTGAGACTCAAATTATGCAACTGTTCATGTAGCATCTATATTGGCGAAATTTCTGTAAAAACTTAAATTTGCAAGTTCACCATATGATAAGTTATGATGGTTTTGATCTTTCTAGATTGATAGAAGTGGAAAGATCCCTCTGTTGAGATTCCGAGATCGTGAGTCTTATGCAGGGAATAAGACAAAGGAATATGATGACATTGCGATGAAGTATTTGTCTTATGTACTTTTCTTCCTTGTTGGATGCTCCTCTATTTACTCACTAATGTATGAGCGCCACAAGAGTTGGTATTCTTGGATTCTCTCTTCACTCACAAGCTGTGTGTACATGTTTGGTAAGTCATTCAGTACATCTTTTTCTTTGCGTATCATTTTGTTAGAAGCCTTTGTAATTTTGTTTAAACTAATATTAAATTACATATGTTACATGCCAATATGGATTATTTGATACATTATTTATCATAATGTCATTTCAATATAAGAAAATTTTATTTATACAATAGTGTTTGTAATTGAAATAAAGTGATACATGTGTAACACTTTAATTGAAATGCACATATATAACATGATTAAAACATAACATAATATGATCTTTTGTTAATTTAATACAGCAATAACATAATTAATATTTGATTTTGAGCAAAATTCATTTATATCTTAATGACAACTAGTTCTTGGATTAGAATAGAATTCTTTTTCTATTAATTTATTGTGTTATATCATATTTATAGAAAGAGGGACGAGTAAATACTTTTTTGTTTTTTATTCGCGTTTTCACTTTATGCATGCTTGCGTACGAAATTGACAACTGGTATACAGAGAATATAATTTAAAATTAACTGTATCTATGTAATTACCTCTTAGAAATGTTTTGTTAAAGGTTTTAGACAAATGCTCCAGATATCACTTTTAAATCCTAGTATAATATGACTTGTTAGATTCGTATGGTCGTTATTGCCATCTAGCACCTGGTGTGTTACTTGTTACATTGGCTACCCATGGGTTGACGAAAACTTTGTTTACTATTGTATTTCTATTTCCAAGGATAGTCAATGAGAAATTTGCTTGTGCAAATAGCTAGTTTCTTCTAACTTGTATTGTTACTTTGATGATTGTCAATGTTAATCGAAGGAATCTTAATTTTTATAAATTCTGCTTGATAACTGGTTTGTTTTCTTTAATCTTTGCATGTTTCATCACCCGTGTATTTATTATTTTCATGTTCGTTAGAATATACTTTGCCGGATTGTTTGTCAAATGTCTTCGGGTTCTTCAATTTGCAGCAAAGGTTGACGTTTTTATTTTACCTTTTGCTCGCAGGTTTTATCATGATGTGCCCTCAGTTGTTCATAAATTATAAGTTAAAATCTGTGGCTCACCTTCCATGGAGGCAGATGACATATAAGTTTCTGAATACGATCATTGATGATCTCTTTGCCTTTGTCATCAAAATGCCAACTCTTCATCGGCTTTCTGTCTTCCGTGATGGTGAGACATTAACATCTCTAATAATTTCTTCGCATAGTGGCAAGTCTGATCTTCTAATGCATGTCTTTAGGAGTAGTTGATTTGTTGACATAATTGTTGGATAATATGATCCTGATTTTGAAAATACACTTTTCATATGGCTGATTCGAGTCAAATTTCCTGTTTTCTTGACTCGTTGAGCTTAAAAGGACATAATAGATTTAATAATCAGTTTTGCTTTTGACCTAGGGAATGAGGCTATTCAGTCCCTATTCCAATATGCTTTCTGCAGTCTGTGACGTTGGTTATGAGAACACTAGGATGCTTGGTTGTTTTTTTTTGAGCTGTCCAAATTGCTGCTTCTCCCACCCTCCTTTTGCGTCTGAGCTCAGAGATCCCAGTCTAGCATGGTCCATGTTACGGTCGTGACTCATTCTTTTGTTCTTTTGCATTTTGCAGATCTTATATTTTTGATATATCTGTACCAGAGGTGGGTATATCCTGTGGACAAGACACGTGTAAATGAATTTGGTTTTGGCGGCGAGGATGATCAGATGACAAGTGGAGAGGTAACCGCTGCAAAAGCTGAAGAGAAGAAAACCAACTGAGCTTTTATCTCGAAAACTGAAGTACAGAATATATTACTGATAAAATTTAGGAATGACTTTGCATTATTACTTTTGGCTTTCCTATCGACAGTGTAATCAGTAATGCTATTTCAGAAATTGTGTATTTGATGGTTTCCTTCCTTTTTGTATAATTTTTTATATTGCCTTTGACTAACCTTCATTTAACACCATCTAATTTATTTACATCCAAAAAAATAAACTTCTCTTAAGGAGCAGTGATAATTATTATATGTTTAAAACCTACCTGTGCCTGGAAGGTATAGTGCGGAAGAAAAAAAATATAATATTAGATATCTTTTGTTTGTCATTTTTTTGTTATGACCTGTTAACATTTGTTTTGGATTGATCTCCCTCCCATCAACTTTTCCGATTTAACATTTATTATACATATAAAGCATGGATTGATTTTAAATTTTATTGAATTCAATAATACTTGTATTATCTCTATAACAAGCTCTTAGAGATAAGAAAACCTATGAAGTGGATAAGAGTTTCCTACTTGTATGTATATCCACCTCTATTGAAGAGGCTTTATGGGTTAGGGATTAGGTTGGGATTGGGTTGGGTTTAGGGTTTATAATTAAGGTCATAGTTTTAGGGTTTTGTGTTGTTGGGTTTTAGGATTTGGGTTCAAGGTTTTCCTTTCTTTTTTCCGTTTTCCTTATTGTTGTTATGTGAAAAAAATCCTTATTTTCCCTTTGATTCCTAGGATTTTGTTTGGATTTTTGTTTGTCGTAGGTTACTCTACTTTCTTTATTCTTTATTTTTTCAATTGACTTTTATCATGGTGTGATCATTATCAATTTGTAGATATATTTCCATATTATTGCACTCAAACTCTAATCCCAAACTTTCTAGTGGTTTTTTCTTAGTCTTTCCTTTTTTATATATATTTTTTCTTCCATGTCTTTATCATGCGAAAGAATCCATACTTTCCCTTGATATGTAGGGTTTTTCATTTTTGTTTGCTATAGGTTACTTTACTTCCTTTATTCTCTGTTTTTTCATACAGATTGATAAACTGATTTACCTTTCTTTTGTCGATTTTTATCATCCCTATAATCATTTTCAATTTGCCAATATATTTCCATTATCATACCATTCAAACCTTAATTCCAAAATTTTTACTTCATCTCTAGGATGCACTTGCATGTCTTATAGTAATTTATGAAGAAAGGTGGTGAATCTCTTTTGTTTGCTTCATTAAATATTATTTTTTCTTCACATTAAAGTTTTAATTACTTTATGCCATTTGTTGCCTTAATTTATTATTTTTCCTTTTTTTTTCTCTTAACCTCATTATTTACTTGGTAAGAATATTTATTTTGGCGATAAATTTAACCTTTCCCTATTTTATTTGTTTTTATTTTTTTATTTTATGTTTATTTCCTATGTGCTATCAATAAGAAGTCCTTATGTTGTTAATAATTAGTCTTTCACTTCAGATAATAGTCTATTGACATTCCTTTTCATGTTATGCTATGGCCTTTCTATAGTTTGCATGATGTCTATTTTTTGCATTTGTTGTCTAGATGGTTTAGATATATTTATTGATTCTTATTGATCCATAGTTTATTTGGATTATTTAGTAACATTTTATGCTTAGTTATTGGACATGAGATTATTCCTAAACTTTTTTTTAAAAAATTTTCAACTTGTTTTTTTAGGTTTCAAGAGCAGAAATGCCCTCTGAGATCAATAAGATTGCACATGACATGTTTTCGATTTAGATAACCATTGAAGATTCTCTATGATGGCACATTTATGGGGTTCATTATACCAAATGACATTGTTCTTAGGTCCGTTTTTAAAATGATCACTAATTTTCAATTTTTTTCTTTTCAATACCTGAACTTTAATTTTTTTCATTAGGAGATTTTCTGCTACGTTAAATATATATGTGGCAGAATATTCCTCAAATATTTGCTTGCATTGCCATGTAGACGATTGCCACATGGACGGTTGCATATGTGGACGGTTGCCACGTCAATTGTATTGCCATGTAGGATTACATGCTAGCATGAATGATGACATGACAACCGTCCATGTGGCAATGCAAGTAAATATTCGAGGAATATTCTACCATATATATATTTAAGTGGCAGAAAGCCTCCTGATGAAAAAAAAATTGAAGTTCAGATATTGAAAAGAAAAAAAATTGACAATCAATGACTATTTTGAAAATTGACTTAAGAATAGTGTCATTTGGTATAATTAACCCCACATTTATGCATCATATTATGACGCTCTTGTTGACATACTTCATGGACCTATTAAGTTGTTGACCATTAGATCCGTGCTTATCTAATTTCCATCCCTTCTCATGTTTTCTCATAGCTAGTCATTTGAATGCTTGCCTTTTTCTCCTTTGATGAGTGCATGTTTGTATATATCTATTCTGAAGTTTTATGTTTTTCTACTGTACCATTTTTTAGATGTGTTCAACGACTCATGATTGCAAGGTAAATGATTTTCTTAATCTCTGCAAGCTGCTCAACAACTCATGATTGTAAGATACAAACGAAACCCTTTTATCTTTATTATGAAAGATTTTATGCTTTTTTATTATATTAAACGACTTCTATACTAATATGCTTTAGTATTAGCAAATCCATTTTCCTTAATAGGTGTAATAAATGAACTCCAAATTTTAAATGTGATCATGAGAGGGTAAAGAGTGTTGAAGTTTGTATTATGGAAGTTATTAAAGAAATAACCCTGAACACTTTTTTCTTGCCATTCAAGATTTTAATATACAGAAGAAGCTCTGTGAGGTGTGTCACACCCCAGCCCACACCTGGAGGAACATGCTCCCGTAGCTCACGCAACGACCGCCTCTAAGGGAAACCGCCACGTAACCTACAAGGGATACATCCTAAGCGCAATACGTACACGGTGGTATGGGAACCCTAACCTGTAATTGATGGTGTGGGAAAGGGGTAGCGTGGCATTCAAGCAAGCATGCACTCAATGTTCCCTGGAAATAAACATTCATTCATTCACATAGTCTCATTCAATAATAACTTTCATTATATAACCAAAACATACATCGGTTCGTGCTATATACATAACAATCCCACCATCAACTATACAATCTACTACTGCCACCATGATTAATACAAGTCTACAAGACAAAAAGGAAAGGAGATTGCCAGACAGCTCCAGTACCACTTCGAGAATAGTTTCTCTGCTGACGACCTCTAACGCCTCTCGGATGGCTCTCCCGTGGGCTCGGTACCTACGTTCATCAAATGATAAACGCTGAGTATAAAACTCAGTGGTGCTAAGAAACATAAGTACATATACACATGCAGAACATCATAGAATACATAACCAATCAATGCAATCATGCCTCATATTCCTTTTCCTCATTCCCTCATTCAGTCACTCTTCTTTTCCTGTTAATGTGCACATTTCCTTTCGCACACACTAGGTCCCTGTATGTACCGGTACTCATCTCCCGAAGGAGGGCATTAACTGTATGGTGCGATGCACCCATTTCCTACTGTATGTCTCGAGACTCATCTCCCTTTTGGGAGGGCAATATCTATATGATTCCGTAAAGGAATCCATTATCATATTTGACCCAGCGTGCCCAGAGCATAGCTCTGCACTCATCACTCTCCTCTTTATTCTCCTTCCTATATCCATTTCCCTTTCCTAATGCATGTTTGTATTGTTTGAGCATCATTTCCACAAGTGCAATCATTAAACAATCAATACAAGCATCATGAGGAACATAGCATAGAGAATCATTGCATATAGGACCTTACTTCGATCCTAAGCTAGCAATAGCAACCATCAAAGAGCCAACTAACTTAGACGTAGCACATACCTGTCAATAGAGTTACTTCTAGCACACGCCTTCTACTCCAAGCAACCTCTAGTGTAAGCTTCTAACCTTGACTCAATCACTTGTTAACTTCTATATCACTTCATCGCACGTTCGGGATGCTACGGTAGGCTAAGTAGGATTTTCCTTAGGGTTTAAGGAAGATTTTGGCTGAAGAAAAGGTAGGAAACTTATGGAAAATGCTAGGTTTCTACCCTTAAAAAGTCACGTACGGCCGTACGGACATTGGTACGCCCGTACCGATTCCAAAAGCCTGATAAACCCAAAAACCTGCGAGCTACGGTACGGCCGTACCACATTTTGGTACGCCCGTACGCCCCAATTCCTGCGAGCTTGACTGACAAACCTGATTTCCTGCGAGTTAGTGTCCGGCCGTACCACCTCTTGATACGCCCGTACGCCTTCCCGAGGCTACAAGCCCTTATTTCCTCTGCCTCGTACGACCGTACGGCCAAACCGTATGCCCGTACCACTCTTCAAAAACACATAACATGCCTATTGGCATGCCTAGCTCGCCTGGAACCTGTCCCTATTACTCAAGCAAACCCAAACACACTTCCAACACATTCTAAATCTCATAACTACGCCGTCCCTCATCCAACCGAGAAGACACGCTTCCTAATAAGGCGACGACATCCAACCTAACCAATAAGCATGCGCATAGCAAGCCAAAGTAACACATTCAAGCATAAACACTTAACCAACAACATACTCACGTCCATTAACATGCATTTCCATATAAACATCATCACATATAAACATCATATTCATTCAGTGCATACATACATATATATACATGTCTACATACATACATACACCCTAACAAGCATACGTATGTGTACAAACTACTAGGGTCCTAGACGCGGGCGTAACAAGGTGAGTGCATCTCATAGTTGTTTAGTGTTGGTATAGAACTTCTATATAGATGATAGTATGAAACTTTCTTTCTATGGTTACGTTACAACTTTCTATAATGTATGTTTTTCCCAAAATCAATTATTGTTACATTAGGAATACACTGTTATGAATATGTTGCTTATTTTGATATAGATTATCATGATTTTTGAACTAGTAGATTTTTTGTAACATGCATTTCATGTTAATGTTATTTATTTGAATAGTCATTTCCTAAAATTTAGCTTTTAAAACATACAACAAATTATTGATTATTTAATATTAGTAATTAAGAATCAATCAATATTGGAAATTATCAAATTATTGGTCAAGATTTTGAAATTTTGTATCAATGCCATTGATATTTTAATAACTTTCAATTGTACACAGTCATCATACTTCACCATGTTGTTCCAGGACTTAATAATAGGGTTTGATTTTGGATTAAACATTATTATTCTCCTCTATTTTTTAATATAAATTTTGAGGATGCATTGGATGACTATATAATAAATGATTTAATAAATGAAGCATTGATATATGGTTTTGATATGTTGTTCCCGATGAGCAAATAATTATTCACTAGGGTTTATATTCAACTTAAAGCTCATGTGGAGATGTTGATGTTATTGAAGTTCCACGTGGCTTTGGGTGTGCAATTGATAATAAGGTTAGCTAACGTCATTTGCTCCATCATTTCTTCATTTATGGGTTTTAGAAATTTTCTGTCCAATTCAGGTTCATATGTAAATTATCTCAGAAGGTTCATATCCAACCTTGCTAGGAGAATGAAAGAGTTTTCAGATTTGTTGAAATTAAAGAAGATACAAGAATTCAAATGGGAAGCAAAGCATCAGATTACTTTTGACAAGATAAAAGAGTATCTTTCTAATCCCCCTATTATAGTTCCTCCTAGATAGGGTATACCATTGAAATTGTATATTTCTGCCGCAAGTGAATCCTGAATCGTCTCTTAGTGCAGGATAATTCCATGGGTCATAAGCAGTAAGTTTACTGTCTTAGTAGAATTCTAACCTTGAATGAAAGGAAATATTCACAGATTGAGAGGTTATGCCTAGCTTTGTTCTTTATGTGCACCAAGTTACGCCATTACTTGATTAACAATCGAGTTGACGTGATATCCTATATAGATTTGATTAAATACATGCTAAATAGGCCATTCCTAACAGGGAGAGTAGGGAAATAGTGCTTGGCACTTGTGCAATTTGCACTTATATATTATCCTCAAAAATTAATGAAAGGACAGGGGTTAGTTGATTTTTTAGCGACCATCCATCTACAGAGCCATAGAAGGATGAGTATGAACTTCCAATTTTTGGTATCCATAAATAGCCTTGAGTGTTGAAGTTTGATGGCTCTAGTACAGAGAGTAGTGCGGGAGCTGGGGTGGCCATTACATTGCTAAAAGGGATTAAGATAACTTTATCTTTTAGTATGGAGTTTAGATGCACCAATAATCAGGCTGAATATGAAGCTATTGTAATTGGATTGGAGATTTTGCAGGAATTAGCAATGAAGGAAGTCATCATCATTGGAGATTCTCAATTGGTCTTGAAATAACTCTCTGGCGAGTATAAATGCAACAATTTATCACTGGCAACGTATTTTACAGTAGTCGTGTAGTTACTTGACTAGTTTACTAAAGTTTCATTTATACATATGCCGAGAGAATCTAATTGGGAGGTTGATGAATTAGCTCAGCTTGCATCGGGTTTGAGAATGTTGGAAGAACTCACATATTGGCTCATTAGCCACCCTTCTATTTTGGAGCGGGGGATACAGGTGGAGAGTTTGACTGTTGAATTTAATTTAGCTAAAGATTGGAGAGCTGAGTTTACAAAGTATTTGACTAACCTAGGGTAGAAGTTCCTTTATAGGTAAAAGTCCAGGCCTTGAATTATGTCCTGCTTGAAGGGGAGCTATACAAAAAGGGTTTTGATCGTCTATTATTAAGATGCTTAGCATTTCCTGAGGTCATGGAGGTCATGAAATAAGTGCACAAAGGAGTCTGTGGAGCTAATCAAGCTGGAGTTAAAATGAGATAGCTAATCAGGAGACATGGTTATTTTTGGTCGATAGTCTTAAAAATTGCATTACCTGTCACGTCTTTTCGCTATGTCATATGCTCTCGTAGAATGATTATTAACTTTCTCTTCTAGAAAGCCAATAAACATCCTACAAGGGATTTTGTACATATTTTATTTATTTATTTATTTTTTAATACATCAATCAATCATGCATAACAATCTGATAACTATAATCGATACATAATTAATTTCAGTTATTATAATACTATCACCATTCACATATATAATTTTACATATTTATGGATCATCATAAATTATTCCATTATGATTATAAATATTGTCAATTATTTTAAGTATTGCCAAAGTTCCAAATTATAAAGTAGCATGATATTATAGAATAGAAGTCTGATATAGACATCTAAGTCTTACCAATACTTATGTCAAGACCAGCTGCCAGCTTCACTAATGCTCTTGTTCTCTGGCCTTACTAGTTCATGCGTTTATCAATTGACAAACGCTGAGCATATAACTCTGTAGTGCTAGCATAACATATATCATCAACATCATAATAATCATACATTAACATAATAATCTTATTCTATATCATATGTATCAATACATCATCACGTATATCGTATCAACATCATGTATATCATATGATCATGTATATTATATCAACATCATGTATATCATATGATCATGTATATCATAACAATATTATGTATATCATATCAATATCATGTATATCATATGATCATGTATATCATAACAACATCATGTATATCATGTATGATGTATTATCTTATCATTATTCTTGTCATGTCATATGCTCATATTATTCCATCATTAGACATGATGCCATAGTATGTATGTTCATCGTAATTATTAGCATATGTGCACTTGAGTGCATAACATCATACCATTTATATGTTTCATTATCATATATGTTTACAAATGATGTTGATCATGAGAATGCATTCATGTTTATGCATTCTCCCTCATAATTTTCATATCATCTCATATCATTTTCATATCATTTGCCCTTTTCATATATAGGGCCATTCGTATGCACGCATGGTACTGGGTTTTATCATCTCATATATATGGTTCAACAAATTGGAACCTTATCACTTTCATTTCATTTTTTTATTTTATTTCATTTTCTTTCTTTTTATTTTCATCTCTATGGTTCAATAAACTGGAACCATTTCACTTTCATTTGATTCCCAGAGAAATTCATATTGTATTGCCCAAGTGCCTTTCCTTTCTCATTTTCCTTTCATTTATTCATTTTTCTCCTCTCTTATTTCACCATGTCATGTTATGCCATGATTTATGATTATGCCATGTTTTATTGCTATGCCATATGTAATGTTTTTGCATAGATGTTTATGACATGGTAATTTATATGACATCATATCATACTAATTATGAAATATTATTACATTTTCCAATCAAATGTAATTAATTATGGAATACTATTGCATTACCAAACAAGCGTTCCTTTGATCATTTAATGATCTTAGGAATCTTCAAACAAACTAGCATAAACTTGGAATGTCTTTCCCCTTATTAATTCCCTTTGGTAGTATGTGTTGATTATCCATTGATCCACCTAATTCATAATAAATGATTACCTTTAATTAATATTTCTCATTTCATTATAATCATTTATTATTCATAAACATTCCATATATTACTTAATCTCATCAATATGATTTATTAACCTTATCATATTATTATTTATTCTTG